>CM076574.1:226151076-226237079 GCA_034641835.2 Pinus albicaulis
ATGGTCTTTTTATATTTTGGACATATCACACTCCTCACATGATTAGCGTTTTTCTCTGTTCAAGGATTTTGGGTACTTTAATTTGTATTTGAAACAATGGACGTCGGTACTCTATCTATTGCTTTACTATTCTACATACTGCTATTTAACTTTCTTATAGATGCCTCGGGCATATTTGGATGCTTTCTCAGATTTGTCGATAATCTCCATGTGGACCGTTACTGGGTTTTATATCAAGTCCCTGTATGTGACATGGGGTATTTTTCTATCACCGTCTGGGGTGGGACTTCCACTTTTCTGGATGTATATTTGGGTTCCAATCTTCAGATGTGAAAATGTAATGATTTCATGGACTGTTTTACTTCATATAATATATTCAAAACATCGTTTTTCTCTTGTGAAAAAAAAATGATTAATGTTTATCACTCTGCCTTCAAAACTAGCGATGCTGGTCTATGTTGCTGGTTTATTGATATGGTCTGATGGTCTTTTTATATTTTGGACATATCACACTCCTCACATGATTAGCGTTTTTCTCTGTTGCAGGGTTTTGGGTACTTTTATTTGTATTTGGAACAATGGACGTCGGTACTCTATCTGTTGCTTTACTATTCTACATACTGCTATTTCACTTTCTTATAGATGCCTCGGGCATATTTGGATGCTTTCTCAGATTGTCGATAATCTCCATGTGGACCGTTACTGGGTTTTATATCAAGTCCCCGTATGTGACATGGGGTATTTTTCTATCACTGTCTGGGGTGGGACTTCCACTTTTCTGGATGGATATTTGGGTTCCAATCTTCAGATGTGAAAATGTAATGACTTCATGGACTGTTTTACTTCATATAATATATTCAAAACAACGTTTTTTCTCTTGTGAAAGAAAAATGATTAATGTTTATCACTCTGCCTTCAAAACTAGCGATGCTGGTCTATGTTGCTGGTTTATTGATATGGTCTGATGGTATTTTTATATTTTGGACATATCACACTCCTCACATGATTATGATTAGCGTTTTTCTCTGTTGCAAGGTTTTGGGTACTTTAATTTGTATTTGGAACAATGGACGTCGGTACTCTATCTGTTGCTTTACTATTCTACATACTGCTATTTCACTTTCTTATAGATGCCTCTCTGGGGTGGGACTTCCACTTTTCTGGATGGATATTTGGGTTCCAATCTTCAGATGTGAAAATGTAATGACTTCATGGACTGTTTTACTTCATATAATATATTCAAAACAACGTTTCTCGTCTTTTAAAGTTTTAATTTTTTTTTTTTAAATTGAACCCTCCGTCAGTCTACCGACGCCTTGTAGACGTCGGAACTGCGACAACCTAGAAACATCGGAAGAGAGAAAGTATAAAAACGTCGGACCACATTTCGTCGGAATTGCGATAGCTTACAAACTTCGGAAGAACGACGTTCCAAATGTCGGACCACATTTCGTCGGAATTGTGACATCTTACAGACGTCGGAAGAGCGACGTTCCAAACGTCGGACCACATATCGTCGGCATTGCGACATCTTACAGACGTCGGAAGAGCGACGTCCAAAACGTCGGACCACGTTGGGTCGGAATTGCGACCGTTTACAAGCGTCGGAAGAGCGATGTTCCAAACGTCGAACCAAATTTCATCGGAAGTGCGACAGTTTACAAATGTCGGAAGTGCGACACTTGTGTATAGCCGAGATGTGGTGTTTAGAGAAGTGAAAGATGTTGTTAAACATGAATTCCTACCAAAGGAACCTGAGAAGATAGAGTTTGAGCTAAAGGAGGATGAATCAGACTCTACAATAGAAGAAGACTCAGAAGATGAAGAGCCACAAACTCCAGATTTGAGAAGATTAGTTCGGGAAAGAAGGCAACCAGAAAGGTATAGTCCATCTGCTTTCTGTTTAGGTTTTGCCTTAACTATAAATAATGATGAACCCAGAACTGTGAGGGAGGCAGTAGATTCAGAGGATGGAAAACTCTGGAAGGAGGCCATGGTTGATGAAATGGCATCCTTGCACAAAAACGATGCATGGGATCTGGTGGAGTTGCCAGCTGGAAGGAAGCCCATTGGGAGAAATGGGTGTTTAAGAAGAAGATGAATGTAGAAGGCAAGGTGGAGAAATACAAAGCTCGGTTGGTAGCGAAAGGTTATTCCCAGGTGCCGGGAATTGATTTTGGTGATATTTTTTCTCCTGTTGCCAAAGTTACTTCTATTAGATTACTTTTATCTATTGCTGCTGCATTTGATTTTGAGATAGAACATATGGATGTGAAGACAGCATTTCTTCACGGGGATCTAGAAGAGGAGATCTACATGAAGCAACCTGAAGGTTTTATGGTGAAGGGTAAGAAAGAACTAGTATGCAGGTTGAAGAAGTCTCTGTATGGGTTAAAACAGTCACCAAGGATGTGGTATCGGAAATTTGATACCTATATACGGGGACTTGGCTTCACCAGAAGCAAGGAGGATCACTGTGTTTATTTTAAATTAATTGGTGACCGTGTTATTTATTTGGTCTTTTATGTGGATGATATGTTGTTGATTGGAAATGACAAAGAAATTATCCAAGATTTGAAGACCCAACTGTTCTCCAAATTCGACATGAAGGATCTGGGTCTTGCAAACTATATTTTGGGCATGGAAATTAAGAGAGATCGGGCAAAAAGGAAGCTCTGGTTAAACCAGAGGAAGTATGTCGAGACTATATTGCAGAGGTTCAATATGCATGATAGTAAACCGGTGAATGTTCCTATTCCTGTAGGTGTAAAGATATCTGCTGAACAGTGTCCCAAGATACAAGAAGAAGAGGAGTATATGTCCTGTGTTCCATATGCAAGTGAAGTGGGTAGTCTAATATATGCAATGGTCTGTACTAGACCAAACATTTCACATGCAGTGGGAGTATTGAGCAGGTTTATGTTAAACCCAGGGAAGGAGCATTGGACAATAGTGAAGCGGGTTTTCAGATATTTACGTGGCACTAGTGATTATGGCTTGTGCTACCAGGGAAGACTAGGATTGGAAAGAATGTTGGACATTCGTGGTTTTGTTGATGCAGATTGGGCTAGAGATCTGGACCAAAGAAGATCTACAAGTGGGTATGTGTTTAGCTTATTTGGAGGCACAGTCAGTTGGATGAGTAAAAGATAGTCTGTAGTTGCTCTTTCAACTACAGAGGCAGAATACATAGCAGCCACTCATGCAAGCAAGGAAGCAATTTGGTTGTAGAGATTGTGTTCAAGTATGGGGTTGGTATAGCAAGCTATAAGGATAGACTGTGATAGCCAAAGTGCAATTTTCTTGGCTAAGAACCCTGCTTATCATTCAAAGACAAAGCACATTGATGTTCAACATCACTTTGTTAGAGATATGGTTGAGGCTAAAAGGGTGTTGCTGGTAAAGGTGGACACTTTGAAGAATGTTGCAGATGCATTGACGAAGTCTGTGAGCACTCAGAAGTTCTCTTGGTGTAGAGAAACAATGGGTGTTGAAGAATTGGCCAATGACTAAGCTCTCTTGTGGCCCACTGTGGAAAGAAAACAAGAAGTGGGAGAATGTTGGGTATGTTTTATATTATTTCAACGACTAAAAATTTTGTGGGGCAGCGGCCCGGCGAAAATTTTTTGGTCCTTAATTTCCGGCGGTAGTCCGCGTCCATGGTTTTGTGCATGGTTTTGCACATGGTATTGGGGTACGATGGTTTTCGGCCCCTGGTATTTTTGTAGATCCGGTCAAGGGAACTACGGTTATGTTCTAATCCAGGGTTTATGGATTGGGGTTTATGTATGCTTCGGCATGTATATATATGTGTTGTAACACTAAAAGGAATATAATGAAAAGTCAAGCTGGTCGTCCCGATTTGGGATCCAGGGGAAAATCTCTGTGTTTATCTGTTTTATGTTTTATGATCTCGCTATTGTTTATTTTCTGTTATAAGATTCATGTGTAGATAATTTATGTTCAGGGTTAAAACCTACAAAAACAACATTGGATGGCAGTAAAATGGATTCTTAGATATTTGAGAGGTACCACAAATCAAGCATTATGCTTTGGTGGTTCAAACATTTCTCTACAGGGATATGTTGATGCAGATATGGCAGGTGACAGAGATAACAGGAGGAGCACTACAGGATATGTATTTATTGTAGGTGGAACAATTGTTAGTCGGGTTTCAAAAATCCAAAGTGTTGTTGCATTTTCAACAACAGAAGCAGAGTATGTTGCTGCTACAAAGGCTAGTAAAGAAATGATTTGGCTACAAAGGCTTATGGGTGAATTGGGTAAGAAGCATGATATGGGCACGTTATACAATGATAGCCAACGTGCCATTCATCTTGCAAAGAACTCAACATTTCATTCCAGGACTAAACACATACATCTCAAGTACCATTTCATACGGTCAGTATTGGAAAATGGAGAGTTGAAGCTGGAAAAGATACACACTAGCTAGAATCCTGCAAATATGCTAACAAAATTTGTAACTAGGGAGAAACTGAAAATGTGCTCAGTTTAAATTGGTCTTTAGGGATGATGATGAAGATGAGGAACAACCAGGTCCAAAGAGGAGTCATTGTCCAGCAAATGAAGTAGTGGTGGAGTTGCTACAATCAGTCTCCAAGTGGGAGATTGTTGGGTGTGGAGCCTGATTTTCTTCCTGATTTAGAGATCCTTGTTCTAGATGGATGTATACCCTAGGAAAATTGTACACCCTTGCACGCGGGGGGGTGCGGGGGGGGGCCCCCCCCCGGGGTCCTGGGGCCAGCGGTCCCCCGGCAGGGGTTTCGGGGGCAGCACCCACGAAGCCAAAAATAGATGTAAAATTGCCTTGTAAAAGTATAGTAATTTCTAGTCAATCTGGGCCATTCATTAGGCGGATGATCTGACGGTAGAAGTTATGTTTAGTTTAGGGTTTTTTTTTTCCTAGAAGGCAACCCCTCGCTTTTATGAGGGTATTGTATTGCGACTGCGCATGGGATGTGTATATTATCTGAGCGGAAAACAGATAGGGAGACTGTGAGAGAGAACAGAGGATATTACAGCGGATCTGCTATAGGTTTTGTCTCTTCATTTTGTTGGATAATAGAAAGGAAGAACTGGCTGTTCAGGGTGGACGTAGCCCAAATTGGGTGAACCACGTATATCTGTGTCTCTCTGGTTTTATGTGTTTTGTGTGCTTGTATTTTTCGCATATTTTATGTGTTGCATTGCTCTATAATATTTAATTTTCTAATAGAAAACTTGAACAAAAGCAAATTGCGTTGATAACATAAGCACTCATGTAAAAGGGGGGTATTTCCGTAGAGGAAACACTTATTTTAATTCTATAATCCATGATATTTCTGGTTGAATTATCAGTTAGGATGTTTTCCCAATTCACAATTGAATAATTTATGATTGCGTAAATTAACGGGACCTAGTCTACAAAAAACCTAGTAGTATCTGGCTTTGCAAACAATCTACATAACATTCTAGCAACATATCAATAAGGGGAGGGTAATTGTGCTATCGGGTACATACCGAGTTTGTACAATTTCATATTGCCTTGGTCATCCTTCCATCCCTTTATAACTTTCATCATGTTTGTATGTTTGTTTGTTAAGGTTTGGACAAAATTTTTGTCATAGTTCCACTGCGAGATGGGTAAGTGGTACATTTTCCTCAAATATTCTACAGTGAATGAACCAATATTCTCCAACTTTGAATTCTTAAATGTCCTATCTGCTATGTTAAGGTGGTCAATTACCCACTTTACCATATTTGTGTAGGGGAGAATCTTCAGCCTCGTTGCTACTTTGTGAAGAAATGAGCATGCAACGTCGAAGTAGGATGGGTTTGAGGAAACTGACGCATCTGCTGTAACTATTTTGGTTATTACCCTTGGCTGTTCATCATCAAAGAGTTGGTACATTACCTCCCATGAGAAACTGTCGTAATCCTTGTTGCAGGTCATATATGAGAATAATGGAGACATGTCTGAGTTTTCAACAACTGATGTTTGGGAAATTTCCTTGACTTTCTTTGTCATTCTAGTTACTCTCACTCCGTTAGATGATTTCTTAAATTCAAGTGAACAGAGTAAACTCAGATCTAGGATAAATGGAGAGAAGGATAGATATAAAATAATATAATCATCAATCCAACGTTCAATCGTTAAAAACACACTTGAAGTAGATATCAATCTTTCGAACCTTACTCCCATTAAATGCCGTTAATCACCCATAATTCTGCCTATCAAATCTCTTACACACCTTTACGTAATATGTCTATTCTATCAATTTAAGACGTTAGATATTATATCCGGTTGATTAGATATGAATCATTTCGCACACTTGAGTAATAAGTATCAATTATCGCATATCGCAACTCTAAACCGTTACTATTAGTTATGTTTTCCATCACCGATGAATTTCGCAAAATGCGATCAGCAAAAATAGCAGATTGCAATTTGCATACGGTAATAAAAATTACATTTGGTTATTCACTAGGAAATGCGAAGTGCATTAAGGAATCATGTTGATGCGCTTTATCAAATATTTGGGGTTTTATGATTTTTGTTTTTATTGATTTGTCGAGTCCGGTCCATCGCAATCTTTAGCAAATTGATATAAATTAATTGTTTTAAAAGACGCAATGAGATTTCTTTTTAAAGGGGTGTTTAAATAATTTGAAACGAGAATTCTATATGACTCGAAAAAAGGTGATAGCGCGTATCGCAGTTCGCAACACTTTATTGTGTTTTAACTTATTCACTTGTAAGTTATGCGATTTGCGATGAGCGCTAAGGAATCAAAGCGAAAAGGGAAAGAAAACTTTATTTCCTTAAAGATTTAGACTTAGGCTAAGATAAAATCAAGCTTATAAATTTTCTATTTATTTTTATGGTCCCCATTTAGTGAATGTAAATGGGGGGTGTTGTATAGTACAACAGGTTCCTATGACCATTTCAATGGTCTCTACAATCCTTGCTATCCCTAGAGATCCATGGATATTCCTGACCCCTTCTACCATTGAATATTTTGGAGAATAGACGCTGTTGTCACCAGCAGAATTGGATTATAAAGCTATTCAATCTGCTTCTGATTCTCATCTTCCTTGATTAAGGCCCCTGTTATCACAAAATCCTTCACTAAAAATCCATCCATTACTATTCCTGAAATTGTATTTCCCTCTAACTAGGATATCATGGATATCATGTCTTTGGTTGAGTGACCTTGGAATTAGTTCCACCATATTGTTTCAGTCTCTTTTTCATCTGAGATGAACACAAATCCTTTACAAATATGATCCTTTGATCAACCTGAGATTTTACCTTATTCTTTGATGACTATTTAAGTGTTAGATTCGAAAGGAAACTTAGGAAGCCTTTGCAAGATATTGCTAATAGACATTTAAATCAAAGCAAGTGTCATAGAAAACATCCATATTGGAGCTCAATGCATTCCTGAGGAGATTTCCAGTTTCATTACCTATTTAAAGAATTATGCAATGTTTTTTCTTGGCCTTATGAATAAATTCATGGAATAGATCCATCTACAGTTGAAAATGAGATCAAGACATATGTTGATTCCATACCTATCCAACAAAGACTTAGACCTATTCACCCTCGCAAGACTACTGCTATTAAGGTAGAAATTAGAAAATTACTCAAAGTTGGTTTTATCTACCCCGTTCCTTTGAAGAATTGGGTGTCTAATGTCATACATGTCAGTAAAAAACAATGAACCATTTGTGTATGCACAAATTATCAAGATTTGAATGTTGTTTGTCTCAAAGATAATTATTCTACGCCCTTCATTGACTAAATTATTGACGAATGTGTTTTATGCCAAGATTATTCCTTTATGAACAACTTCTCTAGCTGTAATCAAGTTGCTATAAAACCAATCGACCAACACAAAAATTCCTTCATATTTCCTTGAGGCACATTTTCTTACCACAAACTTCCTTTTGGCCTAAAAAATGAGGAAGCTAAATTTTTGAGGGCTGTGAACTATCCATTTCACGATATCATATAGATAGTTTAGGTATATTTTGATGACCTTCCTGCTCATTCCAAACACCATTCTAATCACCTAACTCATTTGCAAGCTATCTTTCTTAGGTGTTGTTACTATAACATCCATCTAAATCCGCATAAATGTGTCACCCTTTGTCGAGTCTGGATGCCTTCTTGGTTTCATCGTCTCTAAACATGGGATATAAGTTGATATCGATAAGATGAAAGAAATCCTTAACTTTCCCCTTCCTTAATCCATCACACAATTCCAATGCTTGCAAGGGAAGGCAATTTTTTTTGCATTGTTCTGTCGTCAATTATGCTAAAATCACGAAATATTTTATGTGCTTACTCAAGAAGGGAGTACCATTTTTGTGGGAAAATCAAGCTCAACGATTGTTCGATGACTTGAATAATTCTTTAAATTATGCACCACTACTCAATCCTCCCAACTATACTCGTGAATTTTCGTTGTACCTGGCTGCTTCACCATCCTATATAGGCATGGTTCTCATTCAAGAAGATGACAATAACTATAATAATGTGATATATTACCTTTCTAAAGGCCTCATTGAGGCTGAAATATGATATTCACATGTGGAGAAACTCTCTTTGGCACTATTCTTTGTTGTTAATTGATTCCGATATTACATACTCTTGCGACAAACCACAATTATGTCTGTGGAGAGTCCCATGAGACATAGCTTATATTGTCATATAATTGGAGGAAAATAATCTAAATGGATCATCATAGTCCAAGAATTTGACCTAGTTATCATCTTTTATTTCAGACTTCTGTGATCTCTATTTGTGTTAATGTTATTTCCGGATCCATTGCATTATGTAGATTTTCTCATCGACGTTTTGAACCCGCTACTGAGGTTAATTATCAAGATAAAATTGAACTGTATTGTTATAATGTATGAATCTCTTTAGCTGTATTCCTTCTGTACAGATGTGATATTTTCGAGAAATCCTTGGTATCACTAATTTTCATCACTGCAAAATCCAAGAAATCCTTGGTATTCGTCAGACTATTGTTGGACCTTCCCTGAGTAACATATATGATACTTGGTATGGATATATCCTCATATATCTCCAAACCCAATGCCTCTGCCCAAACCTATATATAAATACAAGCACTATTGTATTCACCATCAAGCAAAGAATTATCTTGTTCTCTATGATACATAGTATCATCGTGGTGTCGATTCTGTTATTCGGTGTTGTATCACTCATGATTAAGTGGAATGCGTATTGAATTAATAACATTATAGGGCATGCGAATACAATCTCTCAAGCATGTATAATTCCCCGAAAATATTGCATGATGGATAATACTAGCCTACTCTCTTCAAAGATTGCATTATTGTGGTTCAATAGTGTAATCCTTGTCAATTTTTTATGAAGAAAATCTTCGTGCCTCTTTCCCCCTTACACCCAATAGTTACTATTGGTCCCTTTTCAAAATGGGGTATTGAATTCATCACCTGTAATCACACTTCCACTATTGGTCATGGCTACATCATTATCATTGTGGACTACTTCACCAAGTTGGCATAAGCCATTCCTACTTTTAAGGCCGAAGGACAAACTTCCGCTCTATTCCTTTTCAATTAGGTTATCTCCCGATTCAATGTGCCCCACACTATTGTCACAAACCATGGTTCACATTTCCAAAATCACATGATGTATGAGTTGACTACTATGCTTCTTTTTCGTCAAGACTACTTTTCCTTCTACTACCCATAGGCTAATGGACAAGTTGAAGCCATCAACGATGTCCTTAAAACCATGATATGACGACTAGTAGGAAACCATAAAACCAATTGGAATAGAATGTTATATTATGTGTTTTGGGAATACCAAACCTTAGTTAATATTACTGCATGATTCAACCTTTCCAATGAGTTTACTACTTGTAAGAAATCCTTCCTATCGAGTTCTAAATTCCATCTTTTAAACTTGCCATTGAACTCCTGCCTAACACCTTTTATAAAGAGGAAAATTTGTTTTCACTTCATCAGTTAGATGAAACTTGTTGTGACACTGCACTAGCTCTCAACACTCATAAGAAATGAGTTAAATCCCAATACGACAAACATGCTAAGTCTCACTCGTTCTAAGAGGGTGGCCTTGTTCTTGTTTATGACTAGAAAAATGACCTCTTGGGGGTAGGAACATTTCAACCCATGTGGCTTGGTCCTTTCATCATTAATCGAGTCATTTCAAAATGGGCTTACGAAATTATGTACTATGATGGAAACACACTCGCTGAGCCCCACAATAATATCTATTTGAAAAATTACTATGCCTAACATCCTACTAGTGTGTGCTTTGTAACTTTATGTACAAAGTTTTGTTTATTTTGGCATGTTGCTTTTCTTTTGCTTGTTTTTGGTTAAAACTAGTTGTTTTCATCATTTTTGAATCTTTTTAACATATATATTCATTACCCTTACCCTACATTTGATATGAAAATGGTGCCCGTCATCACACTCGACACATTGCATAAGTTGTTTGGGTGTTTTATTCACCTACCTCAAATCTCCCTAGTTCTTCTAGAATCTTCCTTGGTCATGCTACTAATAATGTTGCTGAGTACATTAATATTATTGAATTCATTTCAGAGGTTATTTCTCTTGACATATCACACTTAGTGGTCAGGTTAGATTCCCAATTGGTGTTTATGAATCTGAATTTTACAACATTCGTAATCCAATGCTGCTTCATAAATTTTAAGGGTTTGCCTCTTGGAGCGTTATTTTGAGTTTATTACTTATGAACATGTTCCACACGAATTTATTGCATTCGTTTATTTGTTATAAAATTTTATTTTATATTGGAATTTTTCACATTAATCATAGATTCAAGCATGCATGTACATTCCCATAAAAATTACACAAGAAAAACATC
Organism: Pinus albicaulis; assembly: GCA_034641835.2. Classification (NCBI taxonomy): domain Eukaryota; kingdom Viridiplantae; phylum Streptophyta; class Pinopsida; order Pinales; family Pinaceae; genus Pinus; species Pinus albicaulis. Next base: position 226,161,992 of record CM076574.1, read on the forward strand.
AAATATACCAAAACACCAAAAAGTATCTGGATATATATATATATATATATATATATATATATATATATATATATATATATATATATATATATATATATATATATATATATATATATATATATATATCATATCAAGTTTTTAGTACATCAAAAAGCCCAAAAATTGGGTGCTTTATACAAAATGACTGCTATAGAGCCCATCATGGTACCTTAAGACTAAAATATCTCCTCTAGTCCCCCTGAGCTTGCTGGTCATGGTAGCACACTATTGCTCATTCTATCCTCTTGAGTGGTACGAAAAATATCTCAAGCACACCCACTATATGCCTCTATTGATGGATAGGTATCTCTCTCATGGGAAGAAGAACTGTACCCATCACCAATCCCTCGACATTCCTAAAAACCTCTTGTAGGCTCTGAGTATCGCCTCCCTCTTTGGTAGCTGCCCCAGCCTCTACTGCTGCTCCAACCCCAATCAATTTTTCACCTAGCCTCGCTTGTTGAGGCATACCCATAGGGTGAACAAGTGCAATATCTGTGTCATTCCAAAACTTGTGTTAATTTGTTACATTCAACCAAAAAAATTTGCATCAATTTCAAAAGCCATTTTTTTTATATATTGATATATGTTCTTACCTATTAGCCCCCATTGTGTGCCTAGTGGTAGTGGCTACTTCTAGATCCCCTGTGAAGTTAATTCATACATATTGAAAATTATTAATCATATGTCTATGCATCCATAAACATGCAAATAATTCCACATCAAAATACCTCATGGTAGCCCCCACTCCCACTCAAGGCATCAATATAACACATCTCTATATTCTAGGCTCTCTGGGACCTCCCATCGATAACATCACCAACAGACTAATCATGGGAACTTTCTCTAGGAAGAATGAAACAATCAATGTGAAATATCCAAACTCTTTTTGGGCCCTAGTTTTAGATGTTGTCAATTCCACTTTCACATGTGTGATAATACCTTCACACTAGTCAAACAACTGTGGTTGTATGTAATCTAATGTGAGCAAAATTCGAGCCTTTGTTTCTACATGCTGAATCTTTTCCCTTACCAATCATACAATTATCCATAGAATTGACATTAATGGTCTATATCTCACCTTGTTGACTGGAATTATGTTGCTAACCTTTGGTGTACATGGTGTAGAAAACCCAATAATCAAATCAACAGTGGTTCTGGGATCAACCCTTCCTCCTATAAATATCACTCATGAACCTCTGCATTATAGACTAGTAAGGAAGTGGATATCATCCTTTTCAATTTCAATATCAAGATCCCCCACCCTAAACACTCTCTGGTTTTCCCCCACATCTAAATGATTCTTTCCATGAGATCTTCTTAAGCCTTCATTAGCTCAATTCGTGCATATTTTAACAACCCACAGCTTCTTAACATTTCCAAACATTCCGAATCATGAAGAAATTTCCTTTCAACCTCTGCATGGATTCCTTCCCCCCATAAGTTCATGTTCCTAGAGTTCACATGAAAAAAATCCCTTTAGATCAATTTTCATCCTTTCTGCCAAGCTATAGACTAAGAAACATTTAATTTTTTCTCCCTTTGTCGTTCTAATGGGAGCCTTCTGAAAACATCAACGCGTTATAAAATGTGTTCAATTTTTGGGAAATATGATATAACGTGACCCTCTTACTGGGAACTCATGTTACTTGACCGAGGTGATGAGAGCTTGCCTAAAAGCCAAAAAATCACGGTGGAAACTAAAATAAAAGGAATAAATGACTAGTGCATGGTTGTGATCTTACCTGAAATTGATGAAATTTGAAATGGTTATCTGAATTGCATGAAATTAACCATGGAAGTTCTACTATATTTTTCTCCAAATGGCTCTCCCAAACTAAAATTGTGTAAATGAGGAGTTCCAACTCCTATTTATGGACTTGGAGGTATGCCTAACCCCTTGGTTTGGCCATTTTTAATCAGCTTTTCCTCATGTTTTTCACTATCAATCCTTGTAACTACTTTTTCAATATGTTTTTCATCTGCTAATGATTTTTTTCAATGATTTTATGAGAAAATTTAACAACTTCATGTCCAAAAAGAGTATTTTTTTATGGTATTTTTCTCTCTTATAAAACTAAAAAAACCTTTAGTTTACTTATTCAGGCTCATAAAACTCCCACAAAGAATGTTGAGCCATTCTAATGTTATATTTTTCTCGCTCTCCAATCTAAAAAATATACCACGAGTTTTCTTTTTCTGACTTGTTATTTTTTATTATGAATAATATTGAGTTTAATTTGTTCCCCTCATACTCATAAAAAAATGAGGTGAACATCTATTAATCATAGGTCCATCTCTTTATCTGGACTGAATTGGCTAACTATAGAAAAATAATTGTGATGGGTATACTATTCTATCTTTGTCACACGCGACAAAAAAAGATGACAAATATGCCTCGTGGAGTCTTCTTTAAACTCTTTTCAGACTCCCTAAATGTGAAAGACTTATGAGTTTACCCTTTATGGATTCATTAAACCTAACAAAAAGGAGAAAAGAATTGGAAGAAAGAACAATTTTACTATCTATATCAGTCAGAAGTTTTATGGTTGGAGTCTATTGTCCATCCCTTAATAATGGCACTCATCTAACATATTCATCCTTTGTAAAATTTTCTTTGAACCCTACCACATTATGCGTCTTTCCTTGATACCATGATGTCTCTGCATCCTTGCATCCTACTCTATTTGGTGTTCTTGAGTCTAAGCTGCCTAGTCTCCTTGGTGTTGTGCCTTCTATTGTTTAAGGGATTGTCTACTCTCTATTGATCTTATCAATCACTTGATCATATGTCCTATTTCATTGAGTTAGTTCATCTTGTTTTTCTACATTATCTATAAAATAAATCACTTTTATTACTGTTTCATTTTGATTGATGTGGGACACACTATTGCCCACCTTTGACATATCCCTTCCTAGATAAATGTCTTTCGGATTAATCACATCATTAGGATTTGGTTGACCTTTCGAACCATCTAATGTGGTTCATCCTCAGGACAAGGTGAATAAACAAATTGATCTCATTGGATAAATAGTAAGGATGCGACATTGCTCGGTAATAGTTGTTAAAACTAGCTGATAGAAACTAGCCATTATTTGACTAGTTAGTTAATAAGTTATAATATTAAAAGTTTTTAGGATTTTAAGAAAAAATATTAAAGAATAACTTATAATTTAATGATTAAATTATATTTATTAAAATAAAGGAAGGGGTAAATAATGAAAGAGGGATTAATCTTAATTTTTAAATTTTTTTACGTTTTAAATTTTTAATTTTTTAAGAAATATTATTAAAAAAGGCTAATAAATAATATCAAATAATATAAAAATGAATGATAAAAATAAACTGTTATAATAATTGGAGAAAGAGACTATATATATATATATATATATATATATTGGATAAATAAAAGGAAAAAGAATCAAAATAATAATATAAAAAAGACAATAAAAATTATTAAAGAATAACCTAGAATTTAATGATTAAATTATAGTTATTAAAATAAGGGAAGGGATAAATAATAAAAGAGGGAATAATATTAATATTTTAACATTTTTGGGTTTAAAATTTTTAAGTTTTTAAGAAATATTATTAAAAAAGGGTTGAGAAACATCACATTACCCTAGAGCTTGCAGTCCTCAATGGCATGTTTCCATGTGTTTGATAGGGAATTTTCATTATTGACTTCCAATTGAACAATTATACGAATGCTCGACATCAACTCCTTCATTCACACTTGCTAGATTGTACTATGCATCTTGGAGACCATCATTCTTATCAGTGGCCCTCCTTGTGTTTGTTAATGGTTTTCATCATTGATTGGTACTTAGACAGATTATCACATGTTCAACTTCAACTAATTTTATATGTTAGATCTAAGATTTTTGTGATCCATAATGTAGATATAAAATCTTTCGAATTAATCACATCATTAGGATCTAAGACTTTTGTGACCAAATCCTAATGGTGTGATTAATCCGAAAGATTTTCTATCTAATTTGATACGATGACGAAGACCTTGGGTAGAGGCTTACATCATTAAGCCTTATTTCCTCTTCCAAGCTGCGTATGTTATTTCTAGAGAAAACTCATATTAGAATGATTACACTATGATATAGATCCACACTGCACTTTCTATTGGACACGATTTGTCATGAATCCATAATATATCATTCTGATTTAGCTACTTAGCATGGGAATGCTCGACTTAGGACATGAATTATATTTGAAACATGTTTATTGTTTGTAAGCCTCCTTATGTTCTAACACACTAACTCACTCTCATAGAATATTTTATAAAGTATTTCAGCCAATGCCTTCTTCTCTAACCTCAAAATTTCGGGGGAATTTGTTATCCATGAAAATAACTCCTCATCAACTTAGAGTCGATCATCATTTTTTTGATTGGAATACACCCCTTTCTATGGCCTTTCAAGACTATAACACACCCTATCTTCCTCACATAGAGAATTATAATGCTCGTTTTAGTTTTGAAACCTATGTTACCCTTGCCAGTAACGCATTGTATCTTCATGAAATCTGCATTACTAGAAATTCATGCAACCATGAGCAAAAAGCCCGAGTTAATTAACTGTGAAATCCTTGTTCACTCAAGGAAACTATAAAAAGGTGGAATCTGATCACTCAAAAAATAATATATTGATGTTTCATATTTAGATAAATTCAATAAATTGGGATAAAGAATTAAAGCAAGAGGAAAAATCACTCACCCTATGAATTTTACCCAAATTTCACTTAAGAGAGATTAAGAGTTTTCATGGGCTCAATTATGCCTATAAATTGAAGGCTTGGCCATTAAGAAGGGGATCAAAATTATATGTGTTGTTATGATATCGAGACCTTACTTGGGAGAGATAATTTTATGAGCTAGGAGTTGAAGGAGGTAATGCTCGAACTACATTTGGTTTTAATATTCCTTCTATTCATCAATATATAAATCTACTATTACTTATTCCAGATTATTATTCAATGTTTATGTCTCTTATATTTGATTAATTATTTTCTAGAAGTTGGTCTCATAATGATGTATTCACTGATGTGAAATTGATTATTTACTATTATTTTTGATTGATAAGACTATTTTTCTGTAAAGGTTATGCTTGTTTTCCTTTGTGTGTAGGATTGGACTTTGGAGTTAGATCAGGGAAATTCTTGAATACACTGGCCACTCCAATTGATCTATGCGGAAGGATAAACAGGTTCTTATTTTCCCTTTCTTTTTCAATCTTATTTTACTTCTTACATTACTGAATGGGTCAAACCTTAAGATAGTACATCCCTTGACCTGTCTGTCTTGGGTTTCTGGGAAAACTAGAGAGGGTTTTATGTTTTTCCAACTGAGCACAATTCCTTATAACAAGAACGATTTGGGAGATTCTAGAAATAATAACCTCACCCTCATCAATAGGAGTATAGTTGAGGGTAATAAAACATCTTGGGAAAATTTTATCAAATTTTCTTTGTACATTGACTAAATTACCAAAAATGTGCAATGAGTAAGAGTCCCTCTAAGTTAGTTTATGGTTATGATCTGTTGTTTCCTGTCAACCTGAGGTTGTTAGTTTATAAATTGTTGGAGTAGTTTACAACCAATCAATAATCCCTTAAATCTCATTGCACCACCTTGCATAACTTGATGAGGACCATCACACCTCCTATGATAATTTTGTAGATTATCAAAGTCAGATAAAGAAAGTATTTTATTGTAGAGTGTTGTAGCTGCTACAACACCACCCAAAATTCTGGGCATATTCAAAATTTCGGGCCCTCTTCTTCTCACTTAGCCCATTAGGGTTTTGATGCAGTATTTGGTTGGTTAATATCCCTATGACCTTCTCCTACCAAACCCTGTCACTGCACCCATTCAAGTGATGCACACCACACTCACTTGTCTTGTTGTCTCATGATTGCATTAGGGTTTGGGGGTTTTCTGTTTCAGAGAGTGTTGATAGTCCCTCTATAAATTCGAAGTTAGATTTTCCAGAGGAGTTATCACCAATTAGAGGGGGCACTAAGCATGAACAGACAAGGCTTTAGTCTGACCTGCATTATGTTGACCATACAAGGGTTTGGGAGAAACCCTAATTTGGCAAGAGAGTGGCCCCCTTCCTGTTTTAACCGAATTCACATGCCTCTAGGGGTGAATTATCATCGAAATCACATGACATCATGGTGAGAGTCAATACATAACACATTCCCCTAGTTTCTTGACTAGTCTTACCCCTCAGCATGTGCATTAGGGTTTGCGAGAATTGTATGCTCCCCTTGCGTCCCTTGTAACCCTAGATGTATGTGATTGAAGGTCCAACCTTGTGTTGCATTAATTATCACTCCATAGGGTGCTTATCATATTTACCTTCTCATCTTACCTTGAAATGTTATCACCCATACACATTATCTTTTACAAGGTACCTCATACTGCATTAGTCTTCATCGCCTTTAATTTCATTAGGGTTTTGGCAGGTAGTTGTTGTCAAGAGTTATCTTGTCATCAACATGCATTTGCAAGAGAGAGGCATATTTTCGCGCCATTGGTTATATTGCAAGTTTTATTATACCTTAGAGTGCTTTAGGGATTGGAAAGGCCATTGCTCTATTTATATGTCTCGGAACCCTAGTTTCTCATAATTAACAATGAAGAGTTTTATCCTCACTTTCAATCCACAAATATGACATGTACCTCATCATTTGTTAATGATATCCTTGGGCATGGGAATTCAATGTTAAAGAGGAGTTTAAGTTGTTATAGCTTTTCATGTCGATTAACATACGAACCTTTCAAGAAAATATTTGACCACTTGGGGCAACTCCATTCACAAAGTCACCTTGAGGGGCTATTGTTTTAATGATGCATGCACCTCCCAACTTTATTTCTCATAATACACTTGCAATGTGGTGGTCATGCTAGGATATTGAAACTGCCACTATGCCTATTGCACTGTTGAAACCCTAGAGTATATATACCCCGAGACATTGGCATTATAATTACATCATTATCTTGATCACGCCTAATTAATAAGCACACCCAAATGCCTGGATTTTGTGTTGCTTTCTAAATTTGAGCATACCTTGTTCAAACCATATATCCTAATTTAGGTCATTATTTTATTTACCTTCATCTTAAAAGTATGATTTTTATAAACTAACTTGTGCTATTTCATTTTATGTGCAGGGATTTAAATGAGCCATTAAATGGCGCTGCATTGGGAACATATTGAATAAAGAAGGATGAAATTCAATAATAGAAGAAAATGCATTTTAGACATTGTCGCACATAATGGAAGACTATTTTTATGGCTACTATTGAGAGGAGATGGCGGAACCTGAGGTGGACCAACTTGTATTTTAGGATTTAGTTCGGGAAAGTTTTCCTTTGTTGGTCACTCATTTGGACAAGTTGGGCATACCGGTGGCATTGGTAACTTGGCCATGGTTCCTTTCCATTTTTCTGAATGTACTGCCTTGAGAAACTGTTTTGTGAGTATGGCATGTCCTTTTACATGAAGGAAATTGAACAATGTTATTTCATACTGCTTTTACTCTTATAAATTTACATGGTCATGAACTCCTCACTAAAAAGATACATGAGATGAATTTTATTTGTTTCAGTCTCTTGTGGACTCAACATTTGATAGCAGCCAACTTGTTTTAACTTCTTACATAGGGTACCAAACACTAGATGAGACAAAGCTACAAAATCTACAAGAAAAACATCTTCCCAAGGTCTTAGCTGTTATTCATGAACATTCAACAAAACGTCATAGCTGGGGTTACTCACAAGGTTCCACACCTAAATTGTGTAAGAATAATCTCAACAAGGCTGCAAATTCTGTGGAGCAAAATATTTTAGAATTACCTAATCTAAGATAGGAGGGTGCTTCAAATTGTAACTTAGTCAGCTGGAAAAGTGAGGAATATACTTCATATTGTCTACCAAGAGGGACGTTGAATATTATTGATATCGTGTTGTGCGTTAATAACAACAACATATGATTTGGCATCACAAATCAATGTTATATTATAGTGGAGGTTCCTTATGTGTATATATCTGATGAGACTTCGAAGGAGAACACTATGTAGCTCAAGTTTCAAGTCCTCACTAGTGCTGCCTCAGAGTGGTAATTTTCACAGGACATACATAATTGGTAGCCTCCAAAGAACCCGTGGCAATCACAAGTGGTTGATCTTGGATCCATGCCGTATGGAGGGTTTTACTGAGAAACCAGAGATAAGGACTGCGTAACTACGGTTGTATATTATCACTTATACACCCGAAGAGATAGAAGAATCACCTTGGGGATTTGTTTGGGGCAATCACCATACCTATGCGTCAGGGTGAAAGGGATTTATTTTGTCACAAAGGTGGAAAATTTAATACAAAAGCAGTTTGAAATGGATACGTTGGACCATGTAATGCGACCATGTGACCTCTGGTTAGTCGCAATTCCATAGAAGTCGCTCTCCAACAACAATCAGCGAAATGCGACCATGCAACCACTGCGCAAGACGCAGAATCACATTTTGGGACTTCAAAGAAACGACTAGAATGAGAGACCTCCACTAAATTACGATTGGGTGACCTCTTCTAGAGGATAAGTGTGACCATAATGCTAAGTTGTTTCGTTTCAGTTACCAGGCATCTGTTGTTGGCCCCAGAATGACTTGAAGGTTTAATATGAGCTCTCATCACACCATCCTTATGCCCAACGCATGGATACCTGCATGCAGTAAAATAGACATGCCATAAGTCGTATACAATGATGATAAACTATGAAACAACACCCCAACAACATTTCCTTTTGTATCAAACAAACCACGAAGTCTGTTGGAATATTTGAAAATTCCAGAACAACAATGGAGCGAGTAATACTCTCCTCTTTTAACACAGAGAAATTAAAATTTCACTCACAGGAGACAGAGTTTTCAACACTGTAAAAACTTCTATTCCTTAAAAAAAACTATTACAAATTCTTCCTCAACAGAGGGCTTACAAAAATAGGACTGCTACAAAACGCAGTGCCTAAACTGACTTCATTGTCTCTTACAAAACAACACTCTGTCTCTATAATAACATTGCTGTGTTTTCTTTTCCCGCACTGCTGTGCAAATTATAAACAATGAAATTACGTTCTACAGGCTCTCGGGCCTTTTGGATTTTATATGCCGCGCATAACAAAAAAAATAAAACTTATATCAAACTATATTAAAAACAAATCTATTAAAAACTAATGTCATCGTGGACCCACATTACAATGTGCTTTGAACGTGCGATCATAAAATTTAACTTCAGTCTATACTTGCATTGGGTCCGCGACTTACAACAAAACAAATGACCCACCGAACTTCCGATTGCCGATTACAAGCCAGATGCGATGAGAAATAAACTTTGTTGAATTACTACGTCGGGTCCGGATCATATAACAAAGCAAAGCGGCCCACTCAATCTTCCAATTGCGATTGGTAACCGGACGTGATGGCTACTTTTAATTCCGCTGCATAAAATCCATCGGGTCCGCGGCTTAACCACTGCACACTCGAGTCAATGTAATAATCGATTCCAATTCTGATTGAATCAGACCCGTGGTGAGTTATTAACTCTATCGCACAACTAACCATCGAGTTCGCCATTTCTCATAACACTTCGGGCCCAAAAACAAAACGCCTCTGATTGAATACTTGCGACTGTGTATTACACTGCCACATGGTCTGTGGGACCAGCAGACCTTCGCTACGGTGGAGGACGATTATAATGGTTGTTGTATACGTGTTTAACACCTCCGATTGCGTTGAACGCATCATACCTCCAACATCAACAAGAAACTGCTGTGGGGACCACAACGTACATAAAAATAAACCGCTCGTATACAAAAAAATATCTTCATTGTATTTAAAACAAAATTACTCTGTTTTTCCAAAAACAGAGACTGTCCCCGAACACAAAATAAAAGACTGTCTTTCAAATAAAAGATTGCGCCGATTCCAACAAAATCTGAACTGACTGTTCACTGCATTTAGAAAGCGGCTAGAGGACATAAAACTGGAAGTTGTAAATGGAAAGCGGCTCTGCAAAACCACTATTGAAAGTAACATTTCAACACTCCCCCTTACTTTCAATTGCTGGGTTATCAGCCATACCCAGAAATTTCATCAAAAAATCAAAACTCTCCTGTCCCAATGGCTTGGTCATAATGTCTGCAAACTGCTCCTGAGTTCTGCAGTGTTCCAAAACAATTTCTCCATTGCTTACCAATTCTTTGATGTAATGAAATTTTGTGTCAATGTGTTTCGTCCTCTTGTGAAACACATAATTCTTAGATAATGAAATAGCTAAGCTATTTTCACAAAAAATCACAGTTCCCTTTGCTTGATCTTGGCACAAACTTCTTAACATCCTCCTCATCCAAATTGCTTGACAAGCTGCTGCTGTAGCTGCCACATATTCTGCCTCTGCTGTAGACAATGCTACAATGGGCTTCTTTTTAGAAGCCCATGAAATGGCTCCTGAACCCATGTGAAAAACATAACTGGAAGTGCTCTTCTGATCGTCTATTCCAGCCCAATCACTATCAATGTATCCAACTAAATCTGAACATTCTGAAGCAGTATATAAAATACCAAACCTTTTAGTGCCTTTAACATGCCTCAGAATTCTCTTCGCTACCTGCCAATGTGCATCCTTTGGCTTCTCCATGAATCTGGAAATCAAACTAACAGCATGCATTATGTCAGGCCTAGTTGCAGTCAAATACATGAGGCTGCCAACTATGCTCTTGTACAAGCTAGGATAAAAATCCTTGCTGCTGTCCTCTCTGCTGAGTTTTAATCCCATCACTGTGGGAGTGATTGCTACTTTTCTCTCCTGCATATTAAATCTTTCAAGCACTTCATTAACATACTTTGCCTGTGAGATAAAAATCCCATTTTCATCTTGTTCTACTTCTATTCCTAAGAAGTATTTCAACAAACCCATGTCAGTCATTTCAAATTCTTCTTTCATGACTGTTTTAAAATTTTCAATAAGGTAATCATCATTACCTGTGAAAATAAAATCATCAACATATAAAACCACTAGCAACATTTTACCATATTTTTCTTTTATGTAGAGGGTGGGTTCTCCCTCACACTTTTCAAATCCATTTTCCAGTAGATAGGAATCTATTCTACTGTACCACGCTCTTAGCGCTTGCTTCAGCCCATAAAGAGATTTCTTCAACTTTCACACTTTGTGCTCTTGGCCTTTATTTTCATAGCCGAGAGGTTGTTCAATGTAAACCTCTTCCATTAACACTCCATTTAGGAATGCTGACTTCACGTCCATTTGGTAAACTTTCCACTTGTTTTGTGTTGCTATGGACAACACTACTCTCACGGTTTCCATTCTGGCAACCGGTGCAAAAGTTTCCTCATAATCTATCCCATGCTTCTGCTTATATCCCTTGACAACAAGTCTGGCCTTGTGTCTCTCTATTTTTCCTTCAGCATTACTCTTGGTCTTGTAGACCCATTTAACTCCAATGACATCTTTACCTTTTAGGAGTTCAACCAAATCCAAGTCTTGTTTCTCTCTATGGCATTAAGCTCCTCATCCATAGCTTCTATCCATTTCTTATCCTTAATAGCTTCCTCAAAATGAATAGGGTCATCAACATGAAAATATAAATCAAACAAAGAGTTCATACCTTCATTTGCTGCCTCTTGTTCATAAATGTCATTCAAATTTATGAACTTCTTACCTCTTTCATTAGGTGTACAAATGCTTGAAGAAGCACTTGAATTTCCTCCTTGTGGTGTGCTTAGAGAAGCACTTTCATTTCTCCTCAAGGGTGTGCCTTGCTGCCCTTGTGTTGGAGCTGCTGTTTGGGGATGTATTTCAGCCAACTTACCATCATTTTCATCATGAGATAAACAATGTTTAACATTCACTGTTTTCTCTATGCTTCCATCCCAAGCTTCTTTCTCAATGAACTGAACATCTCTGCTCACAATAAACTTCTTGGTGGATGGGTTGTACAACCTATAAGCTTTGGATTCCTCACTGTATCCAATGAAAATACATTTCTCCCCCTTGCTGTCCAACTTCTTCCTTAGCTGATCCAGAATGTGTGCATCAGCCACACATCCAAAAAACTTCATATGTGTGACACCTTGCTTTGTGCCACTCCATGCCTCTTTCGGCACTTTGTTCATAACTGATTTTATAGGGCACCTATTCAAAATGTACGCTGCACAATGTATAGCTTCAGCTCAATAATCATTAGGCAAATGCTTTTCCTTTAACATACTCCTTACCATGTCCATTATGGTTCTATTCTTCCTTTCGGCTACTCAATTTTGCTACGGAGTATATCTAGTTGTAAATTTCTTATGAATACCATTTTCTCTACAAAAACGTAGAAAATATTTAGAGATATAATCACCTCCTCTATCAGTCCTTAGGACTTTGATGTGTAGCCCCCTTTGGTTTTCAACAAGTGCTTTGAAATTGCAAAATCTTTCAAACACTTCACTCTTGTTTTTCAAAAAGTAAACCCCAGTTTTTCTTGTAAAATCATCTATGAATGTTAACATGTAGTGGCTACTAGCAAGAAATGGAGTTTGCAGCGGTCCACACAGATCTGAGTGGAAAATATCTAAGGGTGCCTTTTCCCTTATGCTTTTCCCAGAAGGAAAACTTTCTCTGTGTTGTTTCCCCAAGATACAACCTTCACAAAGGCTGTCCGGTTTCTCTATCAATGGTAAACCTCTTACCATTCCTTTTCTATTCAACAAGTTAAGACCTCCAAAGTTGAGATGTCCAAATCTCAAGTGCCACAACCAATTTTCATCTTTTGGTTCGCTTTGGATAGCCTCTTTTGCCACTGCTGCTATCTTTTCTTCATTCTTCAAATCTGCTCTCATTCTAAGAGGGAACATCCTTTTCCTTGTCATCTTCACTTCAGCAATACATTGTTTAATCGTGTTTTGTCCGTGATGGTGGCCAAACATCATCCTCAAAAAGAAATTGCACTCTTTGAACAAGCCGTCCAATACTTAAGAGGTTACACTTCATTCCTGAAACATAATAAACATCTGCTATGGATTTCTTTGCACCTAATCTTGTTAAAACATTCACATCTCCTTTTCCCATAACAGAAACTTTGCTATCGGGCCCAGTGACTTGTGATCATTATAATTTATCTAAACAGAAAACAATGACATGTTTCCCACTATATACAGCTACAACCGGAGTCTAGAAACCATAAATCCTCACTCTTTTCTTCAGCCATGTTACAAGCTAAAAACAAATTATCTTACCTGATATTTTCTTTAGTGAAATTTGCACTAGTTCTACTTCTCATATCTTGCTTCTTCTTTCTACATTCATTAGCATAATGACCATATTTTTTACAATGGTAATATTGGACATTAGATTTTTCATACCTCTGTCCTTGAGCATTCTCGCCGGGCCACTGGCCGGGCCGCTCGCCTGGCCTTGATGCCGATTGGGATTGGCTACCCATTCGAGCATTACTCTGACCTGCTCTTCCACCTCCATGCTTTGCTTCGCCTTCCTTCTTGTTTCCTTTGCTCGTCTCTTCCTCTTCCGAAAGACATCCGTGTCTTAAAGGCATGGTTCTGCAGCGAGTTTTCACTTCTACCAATTCTGCCATGAGTCATCATGATGCACAGTCTATCCACGAAAAATTTGTAGATCTCAGTCTCCCTATGGTGGTGATAACCTAACGACCTTGAGGGTAGACTCCTCAAGAGTTTTTCCACAATCCTCTTATCTTCAAGAGTCTCTCTATGAGATCTTATTTGTGTGACCATTCCAATCACATGAGTGAAGAATGAGTCAATAGTATCTGACTCTTTCATACAGAGAGTCTCAAAGTCTCTCCTCAACAACTAAAGTTTTGTTGTCTTCACTTTTTCCATGCCTTGATAGGCTGTCTTGAGAGTTTCCCATGCTTCTCTGGATCTCTTGGCTGCTGCTATCCTCGAAAACACACTCTCATGCACTGCTTGATACAATAAGAAGAGAGCTTTGGAGTCTTTCTTCCTATTGCTCTTCAACAACTCTTTCTCTGCCTGAGTTAAATAATCAAACTCTTCTTCATCTACTGGCTCTTCAAAGCCGTCCTCAACAAATTCCCATAAGTCTTGAGAAGTAAATAAAGCTCTCATATTTATTGACCAGTAGTCATAATTTTTCCCATTAAATAGTGGGAGGTGGATATTTCCAATACCCATGCTAGTGCTGGCTCCAGCCATTCTTGCACTTTTAACTATGATTCAAAAAACACTTGACTGTGTATTTAAAATAACTGACTGTTCTGCAACAATAACACAATAAACTGTATAGAGAAATACCTTGAATTATTTTGGCTGAGTCTTCACACTACTGGAGAAGCTGCTGCAACAAAGAACTCCTTCCTTCAACTTCTTTGACCTTCAAAGAACCCGGACTAGCTCTGATATCATGTTGGAATATTTGAAAATTCCAGAACAACAATGGAGAGAGTAATACTCTCCTCTTTTAACACAGATAAATTAAAATTTCACTCATAGCAGACAGAGTTTTCAACACTGCAAAAACTTCTATTCCTTAAAAAAACTATTGCAAATTCTTCCTCAACAGAGGGCTTACAAAAATAGGACTGCTACAAAACGCAGTGCCTAAACTGACTTCACTGTCTCTTACAAAACAACACTCTGTCTTTGTAATAACACTGTTATGTTTTCTTTTCCCGCACTGCTGTGCATATTACAAACAATGAAATTGCGTTCCACAGGCTCTCGGGCCTTTTGGATTTTATATGCCGCGCATAACAAAAACAATAAAAATTATATCAAACTATATTAAAAACAAATCTATTAAAAACTAATGTCGTCGGGGACCCACATTACAATGCGCTTTGAACGCGCGATCACAAAATTTAACTTCAGTCTATACTTGCATCGGGTCCGCGACTTACAACAAAACAAATTACCTACCGAACTTCCGATTTCCGATTACAAGTCGGATGCGATGAGAAATAAACTCCGTTGAATAGCTACGTCAGGTCCAGATCATATAACAAAGCAAAGAAGCCCACTCAATCTTCTGATTGCGATTGGTAACCGGACGCGATGGCTACTTTTAATTCCGCTGCATAAAATCCATCGGGTCCGCGGCCTAGCCACTGCACACTCGGGTCAATGTAATAATCGATTCCGATTCCGATTGAATCGGACCCGCGATGAGTTATTAACTCTATCCCAAAACTAACCATCGGGTCCGTCATTTCTCATAACACTTCGGTCCCAAAAACAAAATGCCTCCGATTGAATACTTGCAACTGTGTATTACACTGCCGCATGGTCTGTGGGACCAGCGGACCTTGGCTATAGTGGAGGGCGATTATAATGGCTGTTCTATATGTGTTTAACACCTCCGATTGCGTTGAATGCATCAGACCTCCAACATCAACAAGACACTGCTGTGGGGACCACAGCGTACATAAAAATAAACCACCTGTATACAAAAAAAATATCTTCATTGTGTTTAAAACAAAAGTACTCTGGTTTCCCAAAAACAGAGACTGTTCTCGAACACAAAATAAAAGACTGTGTTTCAAATGAAAGATTGCACCGATTCCAACAAAATCTGAAATGACTGTTCACTGCATTTAGAAAGCGGCTAGAGGACATAAAACTGGAAGTTGTAAATGGAAAGCGGCTCTGCACAACCACTGTTGAAAGTAAAATTTCAACAAATGTTTTAATGAGGTTTGGATGTTACAAAATGAAAGCATATAGAGGCATTTCACATGTGTGCTTCAAATGGATATCACACATGCAATCATGGGATATATATATATATATATACACACACACACACACACGATATTATCGAAGAAAAAAACCACCCCTGCTCAAGGTTAAGGAATGGTAAGAAGACATTAGGCGAAAATACATACAAGGCAATATGTTGGGAATTTTCATGAAGCTTTTCACATCTGAAAGAATGCGTTAAGTCACCTTGAACAGTGATGAGCAGTGCCAAAGGTATGACAACCTTGTATTTTGTTCTTTGAAAACATTGGATGGTTCGTGAATGGTTACGCTAATGCTATGCGTTTAGGCGCAGTAATTCCAAGCACGTTTCACATGGCTGGATACCAACATGAAAGTGATGCCAGGGTCAATGCATGAAGAACACGATTCTATGCACAGTTTTGGCCCTAGGGGTCTATAGCAACACAAAATCCATATAACATTATATGCTGGCACATAATAAGAAAATAAATCTCGCATTACTTATGCGCTGAGAGGATGTGAAACAGAAGTAAAATTCCCCATAAGCAAAAGTTTTTATCTGCAAACTCCATGTTGCAAACCCCCATCAAGTCACATTTTTGTCAAATAAAACCACCTGCAAAAGTTAAAAAATGCATTATCTGCTCCAGAACTGATTTTCCCTAACTATGACTACGTGCAGTCTCTTCAGGTCGCAGGGTCACGTTGATATGCCTAGTAACGACGTAGCAGAGAATGAAAAATCCACTCTAGCATGACCCAACGACTCATCTTGCCCTTAGTTTATATGATTAATGCCATAATTCGCATAATTGGTATTATCAGTCTCAATCAAGCCACCCGGAGTGCAACCCACCCGAGACCGCAACCATGCGACCTCCCTTAAGGTCGCTAAGTCGTGGAATCACTGTCAGAAAAATACAGCTAACGATGTAGTATTCAAATAGATGCGACAATGCAACCCCTGCCCAAGTCGCTGATTCACAGCAATGGACCTTCATTGTGATGCGATCCCGCTTCCCACTTGTGACCTCCTCATCAAATCTGCTACCTAAAGAGGAGCACACTTCTAAACACAGTGTCAAGCAAGTAAATGGTCCTACTCACACATAACAGAATGATGGCAACAAGACAAACACATGAGGGTTGAGAATAATATAGTTACCACAGAAATACAAAGGCAATATAATATGACATTAGCACAATGGCACATGCAAGTGTTCCAAATAAGAAAATTCGAGTACATTGCAGAGGCTTTGAGCTCTATACTTAAGAATACCGTGAAATGAAGGAACATCAAACAAGGGAAAATCAACATGGGATATGAAATTTTTAGGCTCAGGGTGATCTTGCATGGACCATATTAAAATGGAATATAGAGGGGTCCAAATTAACGTTTTCTTTCTTTTAATAAATTAATTATGTTTTAATATTTATCTTTGTTTTTAAATGTATATGACCCATGTAATTTTTCTTGAAGGTATAAGTAAATGAGTAAATATGCTTATCTATGTGGAGGGATAGGTTTTCACAAAAGCTACACAATTAAGGTTTTGATAATATGGAAACCAGATCCACTCAAGCTCCTAAAATTTGGTGGTAATGTCAGGAACATCAGGAGCAACGCGACAAAATATGGTTGGATGCAAGAGTGGCATAATGACAATAATTTCAAGTGTTCATGCAGGTCTTCATGGCATCAAAAAAATGTCAACAACAAAGAACCAACCCTAGTGTTTCTCGAAACTTCTCTTTTCTCCTCACATTCTCTTTCCTATCAGTGTGAAAATTTCCTTATTAAGATGTCATTGACTATGCTGAGATTAATTCAGCGTGTACTAAGCAATAGTTATGAGAGATAAATGAGGAAGTTCAAGAGTCATGAGGGGAGGTCAAGGGTCACAGTAGGTGAATAGCCACCTCATCTGTATAAATGTGCCCTCATGCCTCATTGTTATGGGACTTTAGCACTTGAGATGAGGCTAGGACCGGAGATAGTTGATTTGTGCTTAAGACCTAGAGGCACTCAGCGCTTGGTAGCTAGTAGAGTGTGTTTTAGTGAGGCTAGGGTTTTTTATTTGGAAATGATATAAGGAGCCCATGTTCCACTGTTGGGTTTTGCCCAGTTGCAAGATATGTACTTGAAGTTGCAAAAACATTAATAAGATGTTTTGATTAAAGTGGATATTGGTGGTCACCCACCTATTCCACTTGGACCCCCACTATTGTTTCTTTCTATATTTCAGTTTCCTTAATTGTAGAAAAATTTACTATTTTTGTCAGTTTTTCGAGTCCTAAACTTCCAAAGCTATTTTGAGGGACTAAAATACGATTTTAGGAAAAACAAAGATATTAGAAAAGTCCTGAATTGATTTACTAGTTTATTTTTGGCCTCCTATTTAAGATATTTGAAATGAGGTATTATGATAGCCAAACGGAGATCACATGCCAAAGTTACGACCTTAGAAAGTTGACGTTCCAACTTACCCCAATGGGGCCCACAAGATTTTGGTGCTTCATCTCCTAGATTTAGGTTTTTGTATGTTTAGAGTTTATTAATGTTTTTCAATGATAAAAAGGCCACCGAGCCTCATTGTAATAGGATTCAGAGGCATGTAGCTGCCACATCTCTTCTTAGTGATAAGCTACCATCGCCCAAGCTAGTTTATATCTATTCTGTATGTAAGAATTTTCCAACTCTTTGATATTAATGAAATGAAATTTAATTTCAGCTACACTTTTGTGTTTATGTTTATATATGTATTCTTTTTCATTCCTGCATAATTTCAGATCATGTTCTCTCTTTTCGACAATGATTCCCATGCTTACTTATGGTGGTAGTATCGACTGTCTGATATTTCACTATATTTGTATATGTGATTTCATCTACGTAATATGTTATGGGATGATTCATAGTTGTTGCATGTATGTTTTACTTTCGAATTTATGTTTACTTTTTCCTTTCCATGTCGGTGATCTATTTTTAACTATTTTTCAATTAACTTCTTGCATGTTCTTGTTCAAGCATGTCTGATTAGTTTTTGACTCACCGATCCCTCTCATGGCGTACCCATTATTATTGATGCTAATACTTGTCTGTATATCTATCTGTATCTTGGGCTAATTTTGCTTCATTTTCTAGGCATTTTACTCTTGTCCCTACTTTGACAGCCAAGAGCAGAAACATTTATGGTGGCAGTCGGACCCACATATTGGATGAGTTTCCTATTCCAAATGATGTGAGTTATAATTTAGACTTCACACTGGGGAGACCCCCTTATTTTTTTCGGTACATTTAAGCCTCGTAAAAAATATTGACGCTAAAAGGAGGGGCCAGATAACAAGGTGAGTTCTTGGAGCCTGTAGTTTAGTCTTATATACTTGGATGGCTCCATCATGAATCTTACTTCTGGGGTGTTTCTATAATTTATCATTTTTCATTTTTCAATCCCCGATGAGCCTCTCTATCACTTGTCTCAGTTAGGGTTTGATGGTGAAAATGGAACATTCTTAATCGAGCACATTTTTGAATTTCTTAAATTTTGTGAATCTTAAGAAATCGATGATGAAAAGTTTGCATGTATACTTTTATCCCTCACTCTTGAAGGCCGTGTCAAGAAATGGTGCCACATGTTGCCAACAGATTCCATCCATTCATTTGAGAAACTCATCAGTAAGCTCCGAGAAGCTTTTCATATGTAAAATTTTCAATATGTGTCTAGAAGGTTAAACAAGCCTAGAATGATACGTGAAGAATCATTAGAGGATTTTGCTGTGAGGTTTGTGCATATTTTTTTTGAATTCCCTGAAAGAGATGTCGATTGGGTGTATTTAAATGAACAATTTCAATGGTTGGCTTTTGTTCCTATGCAATAGCTTCAATCTGAAACAAATCCTGATTCTTATGACTGTCATGATAATCTGCAAGTTACAAACTGTCCAGATCTTGCCCCTAATATTGTCTTGCCTATCTCTTTGAGTCGGGAACAAATTCAAGCTACCGAGGAGGAAATATTGTTTGTGATATTTCTCATCCTCCTCCTGATTTGTTACCTAATGAAGTTTTGGTAAAAAATGATTTAGGTGATGAAAAATGTTTGCAGGGAGATGAACCAACTTGTATCACCTTTGAATCCATGAGACATCCGGTTGAATTGAAACCTGAAGATAAATTTTATTTAACATCTCTCCCCATTGATGAAACCAATCTTGAGTCCATTGAACATATGACTAGATCTAATCTTGAATCTCATTCACATAACGACAATGACTTGGATCTTGTGCCAGATGAAGTTGATTGTCCTATAAAATGCACGGACCATGACATGCATGCAAGATAATTGTTCCCTCTGGCCGAAGCTAATGTATGAGATAAGAGTCCTAGTATGATTGGTACCCCTTCATTTGAACCGTCTCATCCATTACACCTTGATTTATTTCTTAAGTCTACTACACCAGTGATTTCTTCAAACTATTCAAAAATTTCTCCTGCTGGTGTTGATTGTAGTGAGGTAAATGAGAGTGATGTTTCACAATTGCATGATGAGAATGATGAATTTCCTATTTCTAATCTCTTACATCCTCAATATTTAACTGGTCAAGAAGGAGACCTTGCATTTGGAAATTTCAGGATGGTCCTCTCACCTTTTCATCCTCACTTTTAATCCAAGAAGGACTTAATGTACAATATACCTTGCCTGATCAAATTAGTGGCTTCAACGATTGTCATTTTACCGAAAAAACATTTTCTCACACCTATGGTGATTTTCATTTGTATCCATTTGTTGATCCTACAAAGCCACCAAAATTCAATGATTCACCTTTCAAAGGTTTGGGAACTCATCAGGAATTTGAGGCACTTTAGCTTCCACTGATGTTTATGTTAGGTTATCACAATCTTGATGAGACCCGTTAACCAAGTCAAATTAATGTTTATGAAATTAGTTTTTTCACCCACCACGATCCTCTCAGCATAATATTATAAAAAAAAATGGCTCATCTTGGAAAGCCTATGATACACTCACAATCTTGATGAGACCCCTTAACCAAGTCAAATTAGTGTTTATGAAATTAGGGTTTTCGTGCACCACCCTCCTCTCAGCATAATATTGTAAAACAAAAGCTCATCTTGGAAAGCCTATGATTCGAGTGATGCTTCTTTGAGAACATATTTCCATCCCCTATCAACTTATATGCATCAACCTATATACCCTAATTTTTTTGTTGAAGGGAGTACACCGACCATTGTCTCAAATATTTTTGACTTCTGTTCTGCCAGTATGAATTGCAACCAGGTACAAGCAAATGATATTTTACAATCCAATCACTTAACCTCTCTCTTTATTGATACTCTTCTGGTCGATTCATCTCATTATTGGGAATCTAAAGAATATGATCAGTTGAAATTCCAATTTATTAGTGTGAAAGCATCTGATAAAATTAACAATATGCTCATTTATAGTTATCCTGTCATCACAAATGATGACCATCTGCATTCGGTTAGCACAAGGAGTCACTCCTTGACTGCAAAAGGAGTAAGCCTTACACATCATAGTTCATTTCAAATTTAAAGGTTTTGAGTGGTGGGATGGCTTGTCAAAGAGTTTGAAATGATTTTTTATTCTTTAAGACTTTCATGCATTTGGAAAGTATAAATTGTATGGGTAAATTGGTAGTATAGGGAGCAGGGTATAAAAAATGAAAGGAGATGGATAACTGGTACTTACTCTAAGAAATATTCATATCCTAAATCAGTCACACTGCTATAATGATGGATCTTTACACAAAATATGTTTTATTTAAAGTAAACAACATTAAGAAAGTAGAGTACATGCATAAAGTATTTCAAAAATCCCTTATGAAATCTTCAATAACATGTTCTACAACATATATATGATTTGCACGAAGCTGGAAAGTAGATAATTTACTATTAAATCCTTTAATAGATTCTTACTCACACCTTACTAGTTGTTGCAACTCATAAATTAGAAGAAATTAACAAAGAGAGAAACACACCATACGTTAGATAGTTCTTGAGTCACAAAATCCTCTAGAATGAAGTGCAAAAAGGATTTTCTTTATTATATTTTGTATTCAAGTAGACCAAAATCGAACCCTGAAATGGTATTTAGAAATGGTATATATAGAAAGAGAGGCACCAATTCCATATCTTCTAAAAATAAGTAAACACTACTCCTAACACACTACAAGGAAAATACCCTCTAGCGGAGGTTATAAAGGAGGTTTTTAGTGTTATAAAATTGGCCAAAATTGTAAAAAAAAATATGCTACCATATCGGTTTATGGTTACGGAGGTTTTGGAAGATATTTTAACAGAATTTCAACACAACTAAAAAAAAATGGGCGGCTGAGGTTATTATGGATGTTTTTTTCCTTGGTGCGCTAATCAGGCTTTAATGCACCAGTGCGTACCTGTAAATGGCACCCCAGGGCGGTCAAAGAAGAATGCATCGGGCCATTAAGGTAACAAACAAAACTAGGCATAGTGTTGGTGATACAACGCATGGGGCCGTTATAATTGGTCTTGGGATTTGAGCAGTGCCCATAGGTTGTATCAACGCGCCGGTCCGTAGACTTATAGAAATGCACCGGTGCACCCTTTCACACAAATGCACTGAGCTTTATAATTGGTATCGGTATTCGTGCGGTGCAAATATGTCATACAAATACACCGATGCGTATAGACTCTTAAACGCCCCAGTGCGCAATATCACACAAATGCACCGAGATTTATAATTGGTATCGGTATTGGTGTGATGCCCATAGGTCGTCTAAATGCACCAATGTGTATATACACAAAACGCCTCGGTGCATAGTATCACACAAACGCACCAAGATTTATAATTGGTATCTGTATTCGTGTGGTGCTAATAGGTCGTAAAAGGGCACCGATGCATATATAGACATAAACGCACCGGAGGACTGTATCACACAAACGCCTCGATATTTTTAACTGGTTTTGGTATTTGTGCAGTGCCCATAGGTCGTAAAAACGCACCGATGCACTTAAGAATACAAGCGCACCGGTATAAGAATACATGCATCGGTTTTCATTTTGTATTTTTTAGACACGTCGACCTGTGACAGTGCAATTATTGTGATTGTTTTAAATTCATTATTCGTCAAAAGTCGACACATCTTATAACAATATTCATATTAATTAAATTTTTATTAATGCATTTGAATGTGGTGTTTGGATTAATTTGTTATATCATATCATAATTATTGTGGTTTTTTAAAATTCATTATTCATCAAAATTCGACACATATATATCTTATAATAATATTCATATGAATTGAATTTTTATTAGTGCATTTGAGAACGACAATGGAGAACACAATAGCGACAATAGAGAATGCAATAGAATAAATTAAAACATTTTTTATTTTATATATATATATATATATATATATATATATATATATATATATATATATGAATAAGACATTCTTTGTCATACAAAATGGGACAGTTATTGGTATGCCTTTATCTTCCAATTGGGACACTATGTCCATTACATTAAAGAAAATGTCTGATTTCACAGACATTTTTCAAAAAATACAACGCCTTGCTTTGATATCCAAACATAGTGATCATCATTCTTCGCTTGAACTGCTGTCATTGCTAGAGCTACTTCCATGACTTGGGTTATTTTCAAGAATGTTTTGTTCATGGCGTTGATTGTTTTCTTCTTCTTCACGTTCCATCTACAAACATAAATTTAAACTGTAATGAGTGTATATACATTGGTGAGAATAATGAAAATTGCAATATTAAATAATATACATCAATGTAAATTGAAAAGAAATGATGTACCAATGCAAGAATTGACTCATAAACTATACACATTCTTTCAAAACCATGTAACATGCCATCTTTCAAGATTTGATCTGTTGGCGCAGTGCCATACTTTATTTCCTGCAAGTTTTATACCCCATAAAAAATCATATATTTAATATAAAAGATTTATTTTTTCTATTAATTATAGACGGAGCTAAGTAAAACAAGATCGATAGATGCTTACAAATTCCACAATTAAGTTCTGATATGCCAACATATACTCACAACCCATATTTAACCCAATTTCAATCAATTTCTCTAATGGTTCTTCTTTGTATGTTAGCATTTGAAGACATTCAATGATGATTTTTTTAAAACAACTTAAAAAATACAAAAATGAAATCTACTTAAGTTGTTATAAAGAAGTAAAAAATACTCACAAACTTAGATATCAATCCTTTTCTTCCTTGTCGTCCTATTTTATGTGCTGAATGGGTTCCATTTTCTTTTCTTTTCTGCAAGAAAATTCTTGAAAATTAATATTTAATGCTAAATTGTTTATTTATTGTAACTAATGATCGAAAAATTCAATGATTACATATTAAATTTGAAGCACGTTGTTGTTGAGATGGCTCCTCCTATGGTGCAATTTTGTCCATTTATTTGACCATCTCCTTGTACACCTTTTTGGACATTCCTACCGGCATATTTCTGATATCAACTCATTCATCTTTTGAGATTTTTATAATCTTCCCGAAAATGTAACATGACAATAAAATATTTACAAATGGTATATAGAAAAAGAGAGGCACCAATCGATTCTAAAAAATAAGTAGGCACTACTCCTAACACACTACAAGGAAAAGACCTCAGCGAGGTTATAAAGGAGGTTTTAGTGTTATAAATCGCAGCCAAAATCAGAAAAAAAACATATGCTACCACATCCGTTTATGGTTATGAAGGTTTTGGCAGAGATTTTAATGGAAATTCAACACAACTAAAAAAAATGGGCAGTCGGAGGTTATTACGGATGTTTTTTTCCTGTGCTGAACATGCGAGCACACCAATGTATTTAGATCTTTTGGCCCCTTCCGGTGGTGGTCGAAGAACTTAGAAGAATGCACCGAGCCGTTAAGGTATAAAACAACACTGGGCATAGTGTTGGTGATACAACGCATGGGGCCGTTATAATTGGTCTTGGGGTTTGAGAGGTGCCCATAGGTTGTATCAACGCGCCGGTCCGACGTAGACTTATAGAAATGCACCGTTGCGCCCTTTCACACAAATGCACCGAGCTTTATAATTGGTATCGGTATTCGTGCGGTGCAAATATGTCATAAAAATACACCGGTGCGTATAGACTCTTAAACACCTGGGTGCGCAGTGTCACATAAATGCACCGAGATTTATAATTGGTATCGGTATTCGTGTGGTGCCAATAGGTCGTCTAAATGCACCGGTGCCTATATACACAAAAACGCCCCAGTGCATAGTATCACACAAACACACTGAGATTTATAATTGGTATCTATATTCTTGTGGTGTTAATAGGTCGTAAAAGTGCACCGGTGCGTATATAGACATAAACGCACCGAAGCACCATACCGCACAAATGCCTCGATATTTTTAACCGGTTTTGGTATTTGTACGGTGCCCATAGGTCGTAAAAACGCACCAGTGCACTTAAGAATACAAGTGCACTAGTATAAGAATACACGCACTAGTTTTCATTTTGTATTTTTTAGAAACATCGACCTGTGACAGTGCAATTATTGTGATTGTTTTAAATTCATTATTCATCAAAAGTCGACACATCTTATAACAATATTCATATTAGCTAAATTTTTATTAATGCATTTAAATGTGATGTTTAGATTAATTTGTTATATCATATCATAATTATTGTGGTTTTTTAAAATTCATTATTCATCAAAAGTTGACACATATATATCTTATAACAATATTCATATGAATTAAATTTTTATCAGTGAATTTGAGAACGACAATGGAGAACGCAATAGCGACAATAGAGAATGCAATAGAATAAATTAAAAAAAAAATTATTATTATATATATATATATATATATATATATATATATATATATATATATATATATATATATATATGAATAAGACATTTATCATACAAAATGGGACAGCTTCTCGTATCCCTTTATCTTTCAATTGGGACACTATGTCCATTACATTAAAGCAGTATTTGATTTCATTGCATATTTTTCAAAAATACAACGCCCGCTGACATCCAAAAACACATGATCATCATTCGCTTGAACCGTCACCGCTAGAGCTAGTTCTATGACTTGGTATTTAATGCTTTTTTCATGGTGTTTATTGTTTTCTTCTTCACCTTTCCATCTACAAACATAAAAATAAATCGTAATGAGTGTATATACATTGGTGAGAATAATGAAAATTGCAATATTAAATAATATACATCAATGTAAATCGAAAAGAAATGGCGTACCAATGCAACAATTGACTCATAAACTATACACATTCTTTCAAAACCATGTAACATGCCATCTTTCAAGATTTGATTTGTTGGCGCAGTGCCATACTTTGTTTCCTGCAAGTTTTATACCCCATAAGAAATCATATATTTAATATAAAAGATTTATTTTTTCTATTAATTATAGATGGAGCTAAGTAAAACAAGATCGATAGATGCTTACAAATTCCACAATTAAGTTCTGATATGCCAACATATACTCACAACCCATATTTAACCCAATTTCAATCAATTTCTCTAATGGTTCTTCTTTGTATGTTAGCATTTGAAGACATTCAATGATGATTTTTTTAAAACAACTTAAAAAATACAAAAATGAAATCTACTTAAGTTGTTATAAGGAAGTAACAAATACTCACAAACTTAGATATCAATCCTTTTCTTCCTTGTCGTCCTATTCTATGTGCTGAATGGGTTCCATTTTCTTTTCTTTTTTGCAAGAAAATACTCGAAAATTAATATTTAATGCTAAATTGTTTATTTATTGTACCTAATGATCGAAAACTTCAATGAATACATATTCATTTGAAGCACGTTGTTGTTGAGATGGCTCCTCCCGCGATGCAATTTTCTCCATTTCTTTGACCATCTCCTTGTACACCTTTTTGGACATTCCTACTGGCATATTTCTGATATCAGCTCGTTCATCTTTTGAGATTTTCATAACCTTCCTGAAAATGTAACATGACAATAAACTATTTAATTTTTATATTGATATATGAAGAGTAAGTATAACAAAAGTGATATTTATAAATAATTCTAGACAAACATCTAAAGGAATATTACTTTTTCATTCCTTCTTTTTTGTTGTTGTACGTTTTTGCTATTAAAAGTCTGACATGTCTCATTGACCAATTCTCCGGAAACTCTTCCTATAGTTTAGATAAAATTTGGTTCTTGGAATATTGGATTGGTTTTTGTATTGTAAGTGGAAAGAATGTCGATACATTCGTTCCACTGGATCCCTCAAACTTTTGTAAAAGTTTTTCCCCCTTGCGTTAACCTCCAACACCACTCTAGATGAGCTAAGGAGCAATTCAATTTCTTTTGCATGTTCTATTTTTTTTCTTTTCTTAGAACAACATTCCTTTTCTGAGTTGTTGGTCCCTGTAGAACATTAAACAAATGTGAATTAATAGACTGTTTCACACATGTTATCTAATAATTTTAATTATATTATTAATGAAAACTAAAAAAAGAAACTCATATTGGATCGATAGTGTTTTTTCATTCACCTAATTCATCCTTTTGCAATTTTTCCATCAAGATTTTACACTCTTCTAGTCCTAGATCAGAAATAATCTTATCGAGCTTCGTCATTTTGTGCATCTGAATGATACACAGTAAACAATACATATAAGTTAAACTACATATAGTTCAAAAATAATATTTTTTGTAAAATTTTTATAAAGAACATGCCTTTTTTTCTTTTCTTGATGTGTTATCAGTATTTTTGTTACTTGATCTCTTGTCAGTCATTTCTTTATCAATCTCAAACCTGTACCATATCATTCATTAATATATTTATAAATAAATTGTCAACTTTTCAAATAAAAAAAAATCTCAACACACCGGTGCGCCATTCATGGTGTACGCACCAATGCTGGTGCGTGGATGTCTGATCAGGTGATCATGTCCAAGTTAAGAAAATGCTCAAAAATGGAAGTGCTCAGAAATGGGTGCAATCTGAACGACCGAAAAGGTCTCGTCGCTGCGATTCTGGCACTATGAATGGTTCTCAAAACCAAGGTCGTATGTGAAAGTTATTGAGGTTTGAAATCATCTAGTGAACTCCAAAATATGACTTTTTGACTTGATTGATTATGCCAATTTTTATAAAAAAAATTATATTGGAAAGTCGATTTTTTTATACATATTTTTGGGCCTATCAGTGGGTGCCACGTGGCCCTAAGCCATTGGTTGAAAAGTCTTATATAAAATTTTGGTGGGTATAGGTCTTGAACCCCCGACCCGATTTTTCGGGCAGAAGGACCCGACCGGCACGTTATAGGAAGTTGTTGATGAGTTGGGTGGGTGTGAATGTGAATTCGGGTTGGTGATGTAATAGGCGAAAAGTTTGGGGACTAGCCCGTCAGAGCCAGCCCCATTCGCGACATGACTAGGGCTTGAGACCATGGGCTTAAAATATTTGCACCAGCAGAATAAAAGGGTTAAGCCGCTTTGGGTTAGCTCCTCAGCGTAGGACCTCCGACCCATGACCATGGACGAGAGCTAAACCTTATCCACCAAAAAAATGATAGTTACCACCTTTTTCACATGTGAACGCACCAACCACAAACAATTAACATTTAATTTCACCCCAAGATTTAGTGCGTGGTTCCACCAGTTATGGAGAATCCACCTTTTTAGTCAAGCTAACTGGAGTTCTCCCACTTTTAGTGGGGGTTTTGGGGGACATTGGGCATTTTTTTTGCAGAAGTCATAAATCTCTCAATTTTTGACCAAACAAGATGAAATTTTAGTCAATTTTGAGTTTCTTCAACATTCTGAAGAGTTTGGGACAATTTTCAGAGCAAACAGAGGTGATCTACAATATATTTTTCTTCAAGGAAGATGAATGAACCATGACGGCCACCAGGGAGAAGGCACTATATTGGGTTGTACTTCACTGTTTAAGGTGAAACAAAAGCCATTTTTAGCTATTTTATATCTTCTGAAGCTGAATTTACAGCTGGTTTTTCCTGTTTAGGCATATTTTTCACCGTTTAACCATTTTGAGCAAATTAATAGAGCAAGGACATGCCATTGGGGAGCCTTGGACCGACAGATGTAGCCCAGAAGGGGTGAATTGCCTCAAAATTTTGCTGTGTTATGTTATGGTGAATTTTAATTGCTGTGTATTTCTGCTGTGATATGTTAAACAATAAATTTAATTAACAAATCCTCACACATAAAACTCAGAAAGAAACCAAAACTACTTGGTTTAACCTGCAAGTCATGGAGAACACTTTGCACACTAAATTATATGAGAATGGATACTTTGCATAGCATTAAAAATAGTTCCATTTTCAGAACAATGTATTCCAAACGCACCACACAAACATTATAATAGATCATACGATGCTCTATGTCTACAAGGAGCACCGGTGCATTATGTGTCAATCATCGCACCAATTAACCATGATAAAATAATAAAAATCGTCGAGTGTTAATTTTTGTAGCATAAACCGGTGCCATATTTTACATATGGTGCACCGATAAAAAAAAATTTGTTTTTAAATTTTTTATCACATTACTTATGCGGTGCGCTTGGAAAATATAGAGCACCAGTGCCCTATTTTATGCAAGGCGCACCAATAAAAAAAAATATGTTTTTTTTAAAATTCGTGCAAGGACCCACATGGATTGGGATCCGACTATGCTAATTGTCCCGTAGGGTGGATGTCTTAGGTCTATATTTAGCAATACAAACCCTATAAATCTACATTGAAAAGCCCTAATTCTGAAATCACGGAAAGAGGAAGAAGAAAGGGTAGAAAGAAAAATAATGTAAGGTTTGTATTTTTCTGATTTTTTTTTTCGAAACAGAACGTTTGCGGTGCACCATAATGCAATAGCACACCGTCTGCATATTTTACAAATGGCGCACTGACATAATTTGTTGATAAGTACTTTCATGGTGTGCTGGGATAATCGAGCGCACTGGTGCACTCAGGTACACAGGGCGCACCGACAAAAAATATATATTTTTTAATTTACGCAAGGGCTGACATGGATTGGGATCCGACTATGCAGGTCCTCCCGTGGGTTGGATGTCTTAGGCTTATGTTTAGTAATACAAACCCTATAAATATAAATTGAAAAGCCCTAATTCTGAAATCGCAGAAAGAGGGAGAAGAAAGGGTAGAAAATAAAATAAAATTAGAGTTTGTTTCTAAAATGGTTTTTTGGTAAAACAACATGTTTGCGGTGCGCCATAATGAAATAGGGCACCTATGCCATATGTTACATATGGCGCACTGATAAGAACGTATTTGTTTTTTTTTTTTTTAATTTTTTATCACTGTACTTTCACAGTGCGCTGGTATAACAGAGCGCACCGGTGCGTTATGTTACGCAGGGCGCATAGACGAAAAAAAATCTATTTTTATTTTTTTAGATTGACGCAATGGCCAACATGGATTGGGATCCGACTATGCAAGTCATCCTGTGGGTTGGATGTCTTATGACTATATAAACCCTATAAATCTAAATTGAAAAGTCCTAATTCAGAACAAAAAGAATCTAGGGTTTTGTTTCTAAAAAAAGATTTCTTTTTTTATTTTGTTTCTGAAAACCGCAGAAAAAGTTAAAAAACTGCAAAAAAAAGTAAAAAAAATAATGAACTTTGATTTTTTAATTTTACTTCATAAAAAAACTACAGAAAAAGTAAAAAAAACAATAGACTTTGATTTTTTCTTTTACTGCATAAAAAAAACTGTAGAAAAAAGTACAACGAAACAATAAACTTTACTCACATTGTTTGAAATTCTATGGTACAAGGTTTGAAACACCAAAGTTTTGGAATTCTGATTGTTTGAATACTTCTGTTCGAACATATTTCCTTGCTCCACAGTGCGCTCGTGCTCTATTTTCTCCAGGTATGTATCTTGCAATTCTCTGGTTGATTTTTTTTGCAAAAATAGTGAAATAATGAAAAGTGTTTTTTATTTAAAGAAATGTTTTATGAAATTAGATTTTCGAAAATATTTTGCTGCCCATTTTTTAATTTACCTCTTTTTTTACTTAAATAAAATAGGGCTGCGCTTTTTTATTTGCGGTTATTTGTTTAACCGGTGCGTCCTTTAATCAAAACACATCGGGGCGTCGGGTTATAAGACGACACCGATGCGCAATACCAAAGACGCACCGGTGCGGTTATCTGTACATTACGCACTGAAATTACATTTAGGTTTGTGCACCAAAATTTATTGTTGTTTTTATCACATGTAGGGAGAAAATATCATATATTATATGGAATGGAAAATTCTTCAAAATCTAGCTCGTTCCATAATATTTGTCAAAGTCCATCGCGGAGTTCTCCCTATTCATCTGGAGATGTAATATTTACTTCAGATTTGTTTTATTTTTTTACTCTCTAATTGAATTTATGTTTTTTATCCATGCAGTCAATCATGCACAAATTAATTAAATTTATAATGTATACAAATTTGCAGGTTCGTGCAGATTCAGCATCAAGTTCAGATGCACAAAATATTCAAACTGCTCCAAAATGTTGAAAGTTCTTATCAGGAGTTGCATACCGCAAGGCACATTTGGTAGATGAAAATGGACAACTGCTTCACCTTGCCAATTGTAACAATATTGCATCTTCTAGCCACAATCCCGGGACAATGATGGTAATTATAATTATAATTGTTTGGTATATATATTGATTAATATGTAATTATTTCAACGTCAAACCAATTTATAATCATGCAATATTGTCAACGTGGTTACTAATTGATATCATATATTTTGTACTAATCATGTTTAATTTTTTTTTTTAAATTATTATGATTCTAGTGATGATGAACGACCAACCTAACATCTTCCGTTGCACCCCACGACAATGTAAAATTGATAGAAGACTGAATTAAGAGAAAAAATTGGAGAGGAAAGATACCAAGAATGGTTGAATCAACCACCGATTCAATTCCTGCTACGTTCAGATTCACCAATTAGGAATGACTACAACAATAGTAGTTATTCACAAGCTGGAAATGGAGGCAATCAAATAGAGGTTGGTATGGATGATTAATTAAGAGATACGACTTCCATGGAGACAATGTTGTTAGATTCATTCCAAAATGATGATTAGCTAGGGGATGATGCTCATATTGCTGACACCTTTTTCGAAAGCCTTAAATTTACTTCCACCACCCCTCTCTTTGGACCTAGCGGTCAGTCAAAGTCTACCCATTTGGGGAAAATGATGTTACTGTACAACTTGAAAGCAAATTTTGGCTTGTCGAATGCATATTTCTTGGAACTTTTGAGGTAAGTTACCATAAAGTACTCCCCTTATATAAATTTGAAATATAATCAGTACACTGCAATGAACATAACAAATGGTAAATTATATGAAGGTTAATAATTATATCGACATTAATGTACATTTACTAATATATTTTTCCATGATCACCAACTACAGGTTATTCAAAGATAAGGTTCTTCCGAGTGATAATGTCTTTCCTGGTAGCTGGGAAGAGGCAAAGAAATGGTTGAAAATTTTGGGTGTTGAGTACATATCATATCATGCATGTCCAAATGATTGTATTCGATATAGAGGAGAATATGCAGACAAAGATATTTGTCTGAAATGTGGGCATGACAGGTATGATAAATAAAAAAAGAAGGGTAAATCACGTACTGGTCCTCCTTTTAAGATATTGAGGCACATGCCTATAATCCTAAGGATTCAAAGGCTCTTTCGTTGCAAAGAATTAACTATGTTGCAGGGATGGCATGCCTCACACAGAATTGAGTTGGGAGTTATGCGAATCCCAACTGATTCAATAGCCATGAAGCATATAGAGGATACATGGCCCGAAAAATTCAAGGATGAAGTACGAATTCTACGACTCAGCATAGCCATGGATGACGTCAATCCATATTCCCTCTAGAACACCAAATATTATGTTTGGCCTGTAGTAGTGATCAATAAAAATATCCCCCCATGGTTGTCCGTGAAGAATGAACATCTTACGTTGGATCTCATAGTCCTTGGTAGAAGACAAGTGAAGAATATGGATGTCTACTTATAACCACTGGTAGATGAATTGAAGGAATTATGGGATGGGATAAATGTATATGATGTATCAAGACCCATCACAACAGAGAGGAGTTTTACGTTGTATGGCATATGTTCTTACACGACACATGATTATCCAAGCTTAGGAGTTTGCTCTAGTAAATTACATGTTTAATTTATTGATTTGTTTATATATGTAACAATATTCTTTCACATATTGGTTATTTAATTCATTGTAATATTTGTTCTGATCTTCATGATATTCTTTAATGTGCCATGCATATTAATTAATGTATACAAATATAATCTTGCAGGTCTTGTAACAAAAGGGTATTTGGGATGTAAATGTTGTGGACCTTTGAAATCTAGATGGTCCAAGGACCTACGAAAGCCAGTGTATGATTGCTCCAGGGTATTCCTACCAGAAGAACACCCTTATAGAAGAGCAGCATTTGCTTTCAATGGTAAATGAGAGAGAACCCAAAGGCCTCCAATAATGACACCAGCTGAATGGATTAGAGCATATGAGAGAGAGAAGGAGAAGGAATTCATAGAAATGTTCGATTCAAATGGGGAGACAATGTTCGATGATCCAGATTTCTTGAACACCTATGTTGAGAAATTTCCCATTGGGATGAAAAGGAAATCTATCTTTTATGACCTCCCATATTGGGAGCATCTTAAGATTTCCCACTTATTAGATCCCATGCATATATTTAAAAATGTTTCATCTTCTTTATGGAGGCACATATCATCGAAAAAAGGTGACACATTGGCTGTTAGGAAAGATCTTATTACTTCAAAAACTAAAAAGAAACATTGGACAAGACGATTAGAAAGTACGGGATCAGAGGCAGGCATTGGTCCCTCTAATTCATGGTATTTCAAAGAAGGTGAAGTCCCATGGATTTAAAAAAAATATGATATATCTTTAGCAAAGTAAGTTATAATGGATGTGAGGGTGCCAAATTCATATGGGTCTTCACTATAGTGCTGCTTCACCATGGATGACCATTTGTCGGAGTTGAAATCACTTGACCATTTGAATCTTCTAAGAGTATGTATAATGTAAAAAGCATGATTTTATTATTTGTTATATTCATAAAACATAACTAATTTTGTATATTATTGCACGTGTTTAAAGCTTTGCAGTGTCATTATCCTTTGTTTGTGCATGGGTGTGTGAAACATGAATTCCCTCAAGACTTAGGACGTTCCATATCTAAATTATCTGCATTTTTACGTTGGATCATGTCAAAGGAGATTCATGTGGCTAGCATTCCACGGTGGCGTCAAGATATAGTTGAGATTGTTTGTATGTTTGAGAAGGAACTGTCGACGAGTTTCATGGACTTACAGGTTCATCTTCTAAGCCACCTGGTAGATGAGGTTGAATTAGTTGGGGTTGTTTCTTGTCGTTGTATGTTATTCTTAGAGAGGTACATGAAGAAATTGAAAGGTTTTTTTAGACAAAGGGCAAAACCCGAGGGGCCTATGGCAGAGGGGTACATATCGTATGAGTCTTTCTATTATGCCAGTGAGTACATCAAGCAAATTGACAATAGACTGGGTGTGGTGATTTGGGACGATGAAATGGATGAAGACAAAAGAGAAGGAGAGTTGCTCTAAACGAGTGGAAAAAAGCGTTTGATAAAGAGTAAGTGACTTATAATTTTTTAAATTTACAAAAAGTAATTAATATTCATGTTGAACTTCGATATAATGTATATTTTGATCTCTAAGTACTATATAATGTTGGTTTTATTTCATCAGCGAATGCAAAAATTGAAGCAATCAATAAATTCGTTCTTTACAATTCTGAAGCGACACAACCGTGGGTCATATTGTACGAACAAAACAGGATGAAATGGGATAGTGACAGGAAAGAATTCAGATGGTTGAATGGTAGAAGTGTGCCTGATCCCGATCATTTAAAAGAAAATATGCCAAAAATATGGCCCAACAGTTGGGTTGCTGACCAAGTTAGAGAGAAATATGGTGCTACCGGTCATTACTCGTGTGCTGAAGAGGATGCGCTAAACGTAGGGATTGGGTGTAGCAACTCGGTAATAATACTTTTAATTTATATGTAAATTTGAAACTTATATTAAGACATCTGCATTTCATATTTTAATTGTTGGATTATTATTTATAAGACACATGACACTATGATTTTTTTAACTTTTTTATAATAGGTGCATTTTTTTCCCATCTATGTGGGCATATGGACACCATTTTCGCATAGAAAATGCCGATGCTGGATCTAGGTTTTAACCCTGAACATAAATTATCTACACACGAATCTTATAACAGAAAATAAACAATAGCGAGAGAATAAAACATAAAACAGATAAACACAGATATTTTCCCCTGGATCCCAAATCGGGACGACCAGCTTGATTTTTCATTATATTCCTTTTAGTGTTACAACACATATATATACATGCCAAAGCATACATAAACCCCAATCCATTAACCCTGGATTAAAAAATAACCGTAGTTCCCTTGACTGGATCTACAAAATACCAGGGGTTGAAAACCATCGTACCCCAAAACCATGTGCAAAATCATGCACAAAACATCGGTGGGTCCGCCTATGAGTGGGTCCGCACACCAAAATATTTTTCGCCGGGGCGCTGCCCCGGACCCCAACAGTGGGGGCTACCTCCCCCCTTGTGACCCCCCTGCTGCGCCTGGCGCAATGTACCGCGCGTGGGACTAGTCGTGGAAAGAATATAACACATACCCAACACTGGAAACATCACACAAGACTGTGGAGTGGAATTCAAGTTCAATCAATCTAGTCAATCTAGCCACCATGATCAAAACCTAGTGCGAGGGACGTTAGGTTACGTCGGAAAGATACAAGAGATCATTGAAGTGGATTTTTCTTCTTTCCAATGTGTTAATTTTAGGTGTAAGTGGTGGGACACCTTTGATCAGAATAATGTAAAGGAATATCGCGATAAGAGGTTGATATGTATCAACTCTAGAAAGATGTGGGATGAAGCTAAGGAGCCCTATGTTTTCCCTAAACACTGCAACCAAGTGTTTTTTTACCCATATGTGTTGGATAGGGATTGGTGTTTCGTATTGACACATGACCCTAGATCAAAACATATTTTTGAGAACAATAGTGTTATCATGCCATGCGAGCTAGAAGATAACGAGGGTGATCATGAGAACCGAGAGTGATATGGTACATGTGTTATTTCATCAATATTTATACTTTTTAATATGGGTTTTTCGAAATATTAATATAATATGTATTTTGAATTAATTGGTAATTTGCATTGTGTTAATGCTAAAATCAATAATTAAATTGATAATTTGCATTAATTATGTTGATCTCAAAAACAATGGCATACCGTATAAATTGATTCTTTATTTTTTGTATTTAAGATCATAATAAAATAATGATAATTCTAATGTACATGAATTTATTTGCATTATTTTCTAAAATTTATTATGTTACAATAAATCATATTATTCTAGATTTATTATTTTACAATTATTTATAATTTACAAATTTACAAATTTACAAATTTTAATAAATTCATTTCACAGTAATACAATTAAAATTTTACAAATATTTTACATACAATTAGAATTAGAATTAGAATTACAATTTTACAATTTCATGTACAATTACAATTACAATTACAATTTTAGAATTTTACATATATACAATTACAATTTTACAAATTAAAAAATTACAAAAAACCATCTTACAAACATCAAATTTGACTAAAAAACACATTCTACAAAATCGCTAACTGCATCATCATGATCATGATCATCTAATAAAACACAATTAACATTATATATTAACATCAGCACAACACAAACATCAAATATACATCTCATGTCAATTAACTCATGCTATCTGTTAGGAATCTATAATCAGCAAGATTGGCAAAGTACGATCACATAAACAACATCGTTTCAACCAACTTTGGGATTCTAGGATCTAGCCCTCCTGAATCCGGAGAGGGATCTCTCCAATAAGTGCAAAGATGGATTTGTCTTTGAAGTTTGGGGTAATAATATTAGGCTAGTTATGAAGGCCAAGGGTTTTGTTTGTTTTTGGATGGTTGAGCATGATTATTTTTGAGGGAAAAGTTCTAAGTGCAGAAAGTTTCGAAGGTGAGAAGTTGCAAGTGAATAGAAAAGCTTTGGCTAAAAACATAGATATAACACTGGTTTTTAATCCATTGGGCTATGGAGTCATAATAGGGCTTTAATTGAACAACAACATCAAGAGTGATCCAAGGGGCAAGTCATCTATACCACAATATTATTGAGATTAAAATGATGGAATGGAAACAATAAAGTCTTGGAGGGGTGGAAACTGATAATAATTTCACAAGGGATTTATAGTCAGTCCAGACAAGAAAAAGCCTTTTAAGTAACTGTTTAAAACCAAACAAGTGCAGGGCTAACCATTGAATTCTTGGGCAAGTTTGTATTAAAGCAGCTTAATTGACAGACAATCCAGTAATCCACATGATTACCTTCAGAAAGTATGAAGACATATAAGAGAAGACATAGTATAAACTTAAGATCAGATAAAGTTCTTTTAAACCTAGTCTGCTTTCAGTTAACACCAAGGGAAACTTTCAGAATCTGCTTTTGGAGAATAGAAGCTAGAAACAGGGCAAACCATGACTTTTCTAGTCTAACTTTAATAAGTAAATAAGGAAAATAACTTTCAAGAACAATGTTTAGAGCAAACAATAGGATGAGGGAATGCCAACATTCCTAACTGCTTAAACTGTATTGAATCATTCTCAAATAAACAATTTTGAGGAAAACATTAAGATAAATATTTTCAGTCAAAGAAGGTTACTGATATACAGTAGGTCCTAACTCTATGCGTGCTGTTCTTTATCAGAGAAAGGTGAACAATATGACATACATAGAAGGAAAAACAAGAACAAAGAAAGGGGCACTTCACCAGTGATATAGACCAGGATCCCAAGAAACAACTTGTTATTGATGTCAAACCAGTTACAATCTTTAAGTCCAATGTTTCAGTTCAGCAATCATCTTCACTATCCAGCCTAACTAATCTATCACATGCAGAGCTCCAAGGGCCAGAGAACACTATTTACAATCAGAAGTTTAAGCTCCAATGTATTTCAAAGTTCTGCAACCAACAATTTCTCATCTTCTACTGAGGTATTTATAGAAGAATGAGGAGGTGAAATCTAACAAAAGATCTCTTAAGACAATAAACACAGATTCAAGACTTCTCGGCCTTTTGAGGGGCTCGATGGAGAAGTTTATAGGTGGACTACTGTATTAACTGTTTTACAATAAATGTCAAAGCTCAGTGGGAGCTTTTATTGACTTTGAGGCTCTGTGTTACATAGGAGTAACTCTGTAGATATTTTTTGCAGTTATTTCCCCTACAGAAGTAACTCCCTGGCTGCACTGGAGGTGAATATCTTCATTTGATTGATAACTTCGGTCTCTGTGTTGAAAGGTTTAAGGCAACAGGTGGCTCTGTGGTAGCTGAGGAATCAATTCGCCTCAAATAAGGCGGTGAAAACCTTTCTGTTGGTTAAACACTTATGGTTTCCCTTTAACTGTGTTTAATTTGGGGGGATTAGGCTTTTGATAATCATTCTTAGCCGTGATCCCCACAAATCTGTCTTCAATCTTCATCTTGTTGCTCTCTGTTCTTCAAAACTTATACTCTTTTAAAATCACGTTTAAAACGCAGTGTCTTGTCAATGTGCAGAGCCGCGCAGGGCCTTTATAGGTATCAATGCCCATGAAACATTGATAAAGCATTGAATCCAACCCTGTGAATGGTTCTCTTTTAAGGACTAAAGGCACAGGAATCATCATTCCCGACCCCTAGCCTTTCTTCAATATAACAGCGGAAACCATTTTAAAACCTGCATAAAACATAAAACATTTAAGAAATTCTACGTTTTTAGATTTAACTGCTTCAGAAGGCGGGGAAGGAATATGGCCGTTGGATGAAAGCATCCAATGGTGGAGATCTGCTTGAAATAGGCAAAAATAAGAGCGGGAGAAAAATAGAGCAGAGTGATTTTGGGCCGTCCGATCTGGACACGTGGACGGTCTGGATTCAATCGACAGATCGCAATTGGGGGTGGCGAGCAGATGGGCCGATCAAAAAATGTGATGCGATGAAGCGGAGGCCGTCGATCTACAGATTAGATCGACGGTGGAGGTCAAATCGGGGGAGATGCCGATCGGCAGAACAAAAAAGTGGATGTGATAAAACACTCCGATGCGATTGCGCGATCGGAAGGGTTGAAGCAATTAGGTGATGGTCATTTATCTAAGAATGAGATCAATGGTGGAGAATGAATCGGGGGAGTTGCAATCGGAGGTCGAGAAACAAAGCATGCAATGTAACTTTGCGATGTGATTAAAATGGCCGACGCGACGGAGCGATGGCCGTTCGATTGGCGTTCGATCAACGGCGGGGATTAGTTTTGGAGTGGACCAGCGGAAAAATATTTATAACATATGAAACCCAAATTTTTCAACAAAAACAAAGGTTTTTAATGGATCAGGATACACATATATGATAGGCGCCCGACTGTGGGGCCTTTGGTCTTTATGGAAAGTTTTATGCCTCGGGGCGTATATAATACAAAGGGGCCAATCACAATTGGGCCATCGGGCCCGGTCTTTTTAATCTACCCATTGGAAAGTTTCCGATGCGATTAGCACTATATGGGTTTCGCTTGGTTTTAACGCATGGGCACGTGGGGGGGAAGTGGTTTAGGACTTAGCCCAAAGGGGCTTAAGTCGATAGTAAAAACTTGTATTTTTTATGAATTTTCATGGTTTTTGATGGGTTCGGTAAGGTTTAAAAAGTGAGTTTTTAACCTTGTAAGAGTGATTTTCATGAATGGAAGAAGGAAATCATGAAAACAAGGGAGGTTTTATGGAGATAAAGGGGAGCAAATGAAGGTTTGAGAAGGGAGAAAATGAAGGTCTTTCAGCAGTCTTTCGTTTGGATTTAGCAGAATTTTCTGAGTATAAAATGGAAATAGTAATGAAGATTTTGGATAGAGGCATGAGGCCTTCAAGGAGCCTTCGAGAGCCAACAATTTTTAGTGATAAAATTTCTTCCTTGTAGGCTCAAAAAGTCTTAGCCACCTTTTGGTATAACAAATATTATAGGTGGCTAACAGTGGCTCCACTTGGGGATGATGCCTTGTTGAAGGCATCAAGAATTTTAGACTTGCATTCTCTGGGAGGCTGACTTGTGCCTGATCCATTGGGCTGCTCTTCCTTTGCTAGGATGATCTTGCTCTGAAAACATATTAGCAGCTATAATCACAATGGACTTTCATCTACAAGCTTTCTACCTACCCAATCCTACAAATCTAACATTTTTTCTTCTTAGAGTGCACTTGGATTGGCAAACTCTATTCACAACATTTTATTCTTTTGAAAGCCGGAAATCTAATCTATTTCTACTCCTTATCTCTCCCTGAACTCAGATTTAACAGTTGAGTTCAGATGCTTCTCTACCTAATCTACTAATCTGTTAGGATTAAACAATCTAACAGATTTTATTCTCTAATTTCTAGAACAGAAATTTAAAAGCATTCAAGTCAGGATTAAACAGTTTAACTTGATGCTGATCTATGGCATGAAACAAGCTGCACATAGACATTTATTTTGCAGAAAAAATAAATCAAAATGGAAGGCTTAAGATCTGAAAATTCAAGCACTTCCTTCACTTTTTTATAGCTCTGTTTTGACTCTTACTTGAGCTGTTTTTCTTGTTTCCTGGTTCATATTTTAAGCTGATCAGAACCAGATTTACACCTCTTGACTCAGAAAATAAAACAGTTTTGAGTCATCTCTTGCTTGGAAAATTAGGTTCAGGTTTTGAACATGTTTGAACCTTTCATTTCTATCCT
Organism: Pinus albicaulis; assembly: GCA_034641835.2. Taxonomy (NCBI): domain Eukaryota; kingdom Viridiplantae; phylum Streptophyta; class Pinopsida; order Pinales; family Pinaceae; genus Pinus; species Pinus albicaulis. The sequence continues at coordinate 226,202,841 of CM076574.1, forward strand.
AATCTACCCACTGATAAACCAAGATTAAACAGTTTGGCAAATCAAATTCACTATGCTATCAGTAGTAAATTTAAAACTAATTAGTCAAGATTAGGCTGTTTTACTAATTAGAAGTGTGTTTTGTAGGAGTGGAATTTAAGCTTGCACACTTTCAAATTTGTTTCTCTTTTTGGTATGGGGTTATACCTTTCTTGTTTTCACAAACTACCCTCTTTTCTCTTTTCATTGTTTTTGTATTTTTGAGGTTTCTAACTTTGAATGCAATGGTGGATGAAATATTTATAATGGAAAAAGATAAAAAAGGTTTTAAAAGATGACATGGATCAAGAGAAGTAATGCTTAAGCATCCTGCCATTGACAGGACCTCCAAACAATTCTGCCCCATTCAACTCTTGAAGAAAAAATGCATTGTTACCAGCAGCTGAATGAACAGAGTAAGGGCCAAGCCATAAGTTGTAAAATTTTCCATGCTTGCCCTTGTCTTCCCTCCTTGAGTCCCACTTTAAAACTTTGTCCCCAACCTTGAAATTTCAGGCCTTTGTTCTTCTGTCAAAAATATTTTTAATGCTGTCCTGTTTCTGCAATGCTTTGGTATAAACTTCCTCTCTGGTTTGCTGAAGGTGAATGGTCTGATTTATTCTTCTGATCATGTCATTATCTTCAGTCTGCAACTCTTGAATCAACTTCATCACTGGTACACCAAGGCTGTTTGGAAAAATTGCATCAGTACCATACACAAGCTGGAAATGTGACATACCAATAGATTTCTTTAAAGTCAATCTGTCAGCCCAAAGTGCATGAACTAGCTTTGTGTGCCAAGACTTTTTGTTGTCCTCCAACAGTTTCTTGATTATGTTCACTAAGCTTTTGTTTGAGGATTCTGCAAGTCCATTACCCTGGGGGTAATAGGCTGTGGAATGCCCTAATGTTATCTGATATCTATGATAGAATTCAACCATCTTCTTTGATCCAAATGCTGCTGCATTATCAGTGATGATCTTGGTAGGACAGCCAAGTCTGGAGAGAATGTTAGTCTCCATGAATTTTATGATAACTGAATCATTGGCCTATCTACAAGGTATGGCTTCTATCCACTTAGTGAAATAGTCTGTGGCAGTGAGAATCCATCTATGCTGGGCAGAAGATGATGGATGGATTTCTCCTATGAAGTGAAGTCCCCACTATTGAAAAGGGGCTTCAACAGTGATTGGATGTAGAGGTAGGGGTAGCAGTTTTCTTTTGCCTTCGAAAAGTTGACATTTATGACAGGCTAAGATCATCTTGTGCACATCATGAAAAAGAGTAGGCCAATAGAAACCAGCCCTCAAAATCTTGTTGGTTGTTGTCTTCCAGTACAAATGACCTCCACACTCTCCGTCATGGAACTTGTGCTTAACCTTCTCTGCATCAAACTCAGGCAAACATTTAAGCAATAGACCACTTGCATTTTTCCAATAAAGGCATTTATCTATAATGCAATAGTTTACAGCTTTCAATTTTAGGAACCTTTCCTTTTTTTTTGTTAAACCATTAGGTGTATTCAAATTAAGAAAAACATAAATAATATCAGCATACCAAGGAGAATTCATAAAATGATTTTCAACAATAGGAGTTGAGATTTCTTCTTGGTCATCCAAAACATTAATCATATTAATATTAAGAACTTCAAAATTGGATTCAGCCATTAATATAGCTAGACCTTGTCCTTTGATGAGTTTAGTGGGTTTTATCTCTAAGTCATACTCAATAATAACAACAATCCACTTACCTCTCTTACCATCTGGGTCCTGTGTTAGAATGTCTTTAACAACTAAGTTTGGGACAAAGGCAATGATATGTGAGTGAAGAATGTATACCCTGAAGTCTTTCAATGCTTTGACCAAAGCAAAAGCTTGCTTCTCCATGATGTTATACTTCAAAGGGGCATCCCTCAATGCCTTACTAAAGAATGCAATAGGCTGCTCTTGTCCTAGCGGATTTTTCTATAAAAGGACAACAACTATGGTATGTTCTGATGCAAATGAAAAGATATAAAAATATTTTGAAAAATCAGGACTTATAAGAACCGGTGTTTTGGTTAATGCTTGTTTCACCAGCTCAAAAGATTGCTTTGCTTCCAAGGTCCATTTTACCCCTTGCTCCTTCTTCAACATGTTTGTGATATTCCTAAGGAGCTTAGCCAAGTTGGGGATGAAATTTCTTAAAAAGTTAATCTTTCCGATGAAAGATTGCAACTCTTTAATGCTTCGAGGGTGAGAGACTTGTAATATGGCCTCAATCCTCTTTGGATCTATCTTTATACCCTCCTCTGAAATAAAGTGCCCAAGAATTTTACCTTCTTGGAGACCAAATAGTGTCTTCTTAGGGTTTAAAGATATCCCAAATTTTCTGCATCTCTCGAAAAATTTTCTTAAATGTTCTAAGTGCTCTTCATCTGTTTTTGAAAACACAGTAACATCATCAAGATAGATAATGATGAAGAAGCCTAGTTCCTCTGAGAATGCTATGTCCATGGTTCTTTGAAAAGTTGCTCCAGCATTCATTAGACCAAAAGGCATTTTCACATACATGAAAGTGCCCCATGGTGTAGTAAAGGCTGTCTTTAATTGATCAACGGGGTGAACTAAAATCTGATTGTACCCTGAATAGTCATCAAGCAAAGAAATTATTTTAGACCCTACCACCCTTTGTAAAATATGATCCATCTTGGGTAAAGGGTAGTTGTCTTTTAATGAAGCTTTGTTTAAGTCTCTAAAGTCTATACAAAGCTTGATCTCTCCAGTTTTCTTCCTAATAGACACCAGATTGGACACCCATTCAGAATATCTAATAGGGAAAATAATACCAGCATCATACATTTTCATGATTTCCTTCTGAACCAAAGGTAACTGAACAGGGTTTATTCTGCGCAGCTTCTATTTGAATGGTTTTTGGTTTTATTTGAGAGGGATTTTGTGCTGTATTATTTCAGTGTCATAGGATTTCAGATCTTCGTAACTCCATGCAAAAAAATCAGAAAACTCTATAAACAACTCGATGTATTTAAGTTTAATGTGAGCTGGTAAAGTCTTAGACAGTTTAATCATCATAGGTTTAAGCTCGCTGCCTATATTGCACTCTTCTACTTCAGTCTCTACAGGTTCCAGTTTTGGCTTATTTGCCACATCGTTAAAATCGAACAACTCTTCTAAAGGGGCCAGACACTTAGGAAAACTTTCATCTTTAGAGTGCAGAGTTTCTAACTCCTCTGTTGCTAACTCTGCATTCAGTTCTGTTTTGTTTTGAAGTTTGCTTGACAACAGATTTAAATCGGCAAGTTCAGGAAACGACTCTTCTACACCAAGAAAATTTTCTTCACTAAGGCAGTCTATTTCATAATCTATATCTGAACTGTGAAGTTCAAATTCATTTCTGAACTGCATAAAGTCTTCTAGTTGTTTGTCTCCGTCGAACACCTGCCAATATTTTTCGTTATCGGGAACGGCTAGTCTAAATTTTATTGGAGTTGTGCAGTCTTCGGTTTCATATGGTGTTAGACATGTTCTAGCGGCAGAGGCTAGGTTATGGGCTGTAATATTTTCCTTTCTTGGGACGAAAATTAATTGGGACTCATCGAAAGTTTCTAAAAGGTCCACGACATCATTTTGATAGGCCCTAAGTTTGGGGTGATGAGCGTTATACTCCCCATTGACTTGCCTAATGATTAATTCCGAATCCCCGTGAATTTTAATTCAAATGGCTCCTAACTTTTTCAACAAATGTAAGCCTAAGAGAAGGGACTCGTATTCTACTACGTTATTAGAACACTGGAAGTTTAATTTACAGGAAATGCATTCAGTGTGGTTGTTTACAGTGTTGCGAATCCAGACTCCTGCACCAGCGTTATTTTTAGTGCATGACCCATCAAAATGCATGCTTCATAGAGGACTGTTTTCAATTTTTTCTGATTGGTGAATGTCATCTTTAGCTACTGTTCCTTCTGATTTTTCGTGATTAGTGACACCTAATTGAATTTGTTTTGATTCTTCAGATTTTTCGTTAAGTAGAGGACCGTTTTCTAGAGTGTCAAGGTTAAAAAGAAAAGGACACGTCATTTGTAGTTCAAGACCCATATTTAGTTTGTTGTTGTTTAAAGGTTCAGCAAACTGTTTTGACAGTTCTGTGGTATTTACCTCCTCCTCTCTATCAGCCATTAACTCTGTTAAAGGTACTTTTTCATCTAATGTTTCTTCATTAAAAAGGATAAATGAATCAAGGCCCGTATTTACAGAATAGAGGGGAGAGTTTTGTGGTCTGTCTTGACTTGTAACCGTGTATTGCATATGAGATTCCCTGTAAAGTCTTCTAGTCTGATTGAAAACAGGGATAGTCCCATAGGTCATGTCCATCTGCATAGTCCCCTGTAACTTAGCCCCCCATGATCTTGATAACAACATTCCATACTTTGGGAGCACATCAGCCACAACAATATCCATTAGTAGGCATTTGGCTGGAATCTGGGCTAAGTTAACACAAAGGTCTTTAATTAATCCTAAACATTTTACTCTGCTAGAATCAAAGGAGTACAGGTCTTTGTAAGGTCCGGTGATTTCTAAACCAAGGCTCTCCATCACAGCTTTAGGCATTAAACTATGAGAAGCCCTGGAATCATGCATAGCATTGTGAAAATTTTTTTATGAACGTTTAAACTCACATAGAAGGGAGGAACAGGTCCCTCTTGGTATCTAACTTCAATCTTTGGACCGAAAATAAGCTCTGCCTGGTCATCACTAAGATTGACTGTATCATTGTTCTCTTCTATATTTAAAGCCTTCAAAATTTGGGTTCTATATACATGTTGGGTAGCTAACTCGGTGAGGGGAACAAAGATTTTGATTTTCGAAATTTCCTGCTCCAGGCTGAAAAGGATCTGGCTCTTTGAAGTGCTGGTTTCAACCTTATTAGCTGTCACTCTATCAGCAATATCAGATTGCTGATTTGTTTTATTTACACTTGATAAAATTGTTTTCACAGGAGTACTAGCCGAAGTGTCAGTACTACTAAGGTCTGCACTCTGTTTTTCATTGTTTTGAGTGCTTTTCTCTTTACCTTTATCAGAATTTACAGCCACTGTTTTGTCCTTTTGTTTGAAAATTTTAAGCTTGGTTGTAGTGTTTTTTTGTGAAGATTTGTCAGAGGTTTTGGTGTTTGGGGTTTGTTGACTGGTTTTGCTTCTAAGGTCATATTCTCTTTGAGGCTCTATGATGACATTTTCCATGTCTTGATAATGATTTTCATCATCATCTCTTTTGTCATCATAAGGTGTATATAGACCTTGTTTTCTTTCATAATGAACTTCCAAGTCATCATCCTCTACCCCGAACATGTTGATATCGTCCTCCTCTGTTATTTCATCAGTTTCCTCAACCTCACTTACATAGTTTTGCTGAAAGGGAGGAGCGATCTGTTGATCATCTTCCCTAGGTCTGTTTGGAGGTTGGTTCCTTCTAAAATTCTGATTCTGGTTCTGGTTTCTATTTTGAGGAGCAGTTTGATTTTGGCTTGCTTGTGATCTCTTAATTATGCTCATCTCTCTCATCATCTCCTCCATCATTTTCTCCATCTTTGAGTTGGAAGTAGAAGGTGTGGACTCCTCTCTAAAAGATACTCTCTTCTCAGCTTTCATTCTTTCTCTCTTCTCCATTAAATTGACTTCCACAGCAAGAGCACCCCTTTGCATATCTTCAAGAGTTGAAAAATCTCTCTCTCTCAGCTGATAGGTCATGTCAGAGTCAAACCCTTCAGGAAACTTGTTTAAAGCTGAGCCTTGTGGAGGTTTTAGCTTTGGGGGCAGTGCATTATAGATACTGTTGAATCTAGCACAATAATCTTGTACACTTTCCCCAGTGTTTCTATGGAGGTTCTTGTAGTCAGAAAGGACTTGGAGAGGGTTTTTCTTTACTTCCCATTTGTTTAAGAACGTTTAATGGAAGCCTTGGAGATCATTAATACTATGGGGGGCTAAACCTTTAAACCATTTTCTTACCTCTCCCCCTAAACTCTGAGCGAATAGTCTGAGTTTGACAGAATCATCATCAATTTCATTTCTGTGAAAGTAGTCATTCATCTTATCCACATGTTGTGATGTAGTTGTAGCATTGCTTGCATCATATAATGGAATTTTGGACTGATAGTCTTGTGGAAGATTGACTAGTGGTACAGGAAGGACTAGGGGGGCATACCATGCTGCCATGATAGGTGGTGGGGGAGGATTTACAAGGAGTGGATTAACAACAGGAACATTAGGCTGAAGTGGAGTGGTTTGAACAATGGATGTAGGGTGAGCAGAAGTGGATGGACCCGGGATAGACTGCTAGGCTGATCTTGGATGAGAGACACCTAAATTGTGAAGGAAATGTAAATTAGGGGGTGTTGTTTCTCTATTACCAGGATGTTCACTTGTCTCCGGGGATGAAAGTGAAAACTCAGAATCTAGTTGAATTATATCATCAAATGACCTAGTTCTAAATGGATTTACTAAGTCAGGTTGTGATTGTTGTAGAGCTGCAAGATTTTCAGGAACTGAATTAGCTCTCAAGGGTGATCTGAAAACAGTTGATAATTTAATCCTAGGAGACTTCCAAAGGATACTTTCTGGGTCATCAACTATCTCAGGTGGATCAGGGTCAGGATGGGCTCTAGTGTGAATCTTTCTAGGAGCCACTATGACATGTTTTTCAGACCCAAATAAACAAGAAGATTTCAACCAGGTATGACAGTCTTTGAGAGGTTAACTAATCTGTTTACACAAATCTTAATCCTACAGTCCTCTAACTGAGTTTGAATGATGTTATAATGATGTGGGTTCTTCCCAGTGGAGTCTTAAGGTCTGCTAAGGTTTGTGGAGTCGCCAAGTGGAAGTTTTTAGCTCCTAAGGAGGTAAAAGGTTTTATGGTCCACCACCATGTTTATTGAATACCAATCTGAAATATTTTTAAGTTTTTCTAAGTCGTTTTTCAGTCGTATGGTTTTTAAGAATATCCTAACTTTGTTTCAAAACTTAGTTACGGTTATAAGAAAAAAATAGTTTACTCTTATGGCAAAGCTAGCTGATCTTTCAAGGCTAGATAAAGTCTTAAGAGAATCCTAGGTTTTACCTAGTTTGTCACTGATTCAAACAAGTTTTATCATGCTTACCATTCTTTGGTAGTGCTTGAAAAGGTTGCTTTTTACTCTCCAGGTTTTATGAAGTGTTGAAGGGAAATGCATCCCCATCGGAGTCGCCAGAAATGTTAGGAATCTGTAATCAGCAAGATTGGCAAAGTCCGATCACAGAAACAACATCGTTTCAACCAACTTTGGGATTCTAGGATCTAGCCCTCCTGAATCCGGAGAGGGATCTCTCCAATAAGTGCAAAGATGGATTTGTATTTGAAGTTTGGGGTAATAATATTAGGCTAGTTATGAAGGCCAAGGGTTTTGTTTGTTTTTGGATGGTTGAGCATGATTATTTTTGAGGGAAAAGTTCTAAGTGCAGAAAGTTTCGAAGGTGAGAAGTTGCAAGTGAATAGAAAAGCTTTGGCTAAAAAGATAGATATAACGTTGGTTTTTAATCCATTGGGCTATGGAGTCATAACAAGGCTTTAATTGAACAAAAACATCAAGAGTGATCCAAGGGGAAAGTCATCTATACCACAAGATTATTGAGATTAAAATGATGGAATGGAAACAATAAAGTGTTGGAGGGGTGGAAACTGATAATAATTTCACAAGGGATTTATAGTCAGTCCAGACAAGAAAAATCCTCTTAAGTAACTGTTTAAAACCAAACAAGTGCAGGGCTAACCATTGACTTCTTGGGCAAGTTTGTATTAAAGCAGCTTAATTGACATACAATCCAGTAATCCACACGATTACCTTCAGAAAGTATGAAGAAATATAAGAGAAGACAGAGTATAAACTTAAGATCAGATAAAGTGCTTTTAAACCTAGTCTGCTTTCAGTTAACGCCAAGGGAAACTTTCAGAATCTGCTTTTGGAGAATAGAAGCTAGAAACAGGGCAAACCATGACTTTTCTAGTCTAACTTTAATAAGTAAATAAAGAAAATAACTTTCAAGAACAATGTTTAGAGAAAACAGTAGGACGAGGGAACGCCAGCATTCCTAACTGCTTAAACTGTATTGAATCATTCTCAAATAAACAATTTTGAGGAAAACATTAAGATAAATATTTTCAGTCAGAGAAGGTTATTGATATACAGTAGGTCCTAACTCTATGCGTGCTGTTCTTTATCAGAGAAAGGTGAACAATATGACATACATAGAAGGAAAAACAAGAACAAATAAAGGGGAACTTCACCAATGATATAGACCAGGATCCCAAGAAACATCTTGTTATTGATGTCAAACCAGTTACAATCTTTAAGTCCAATGTTTCAGTTCAGCAATCATATTCACTATTCATCCTAACTAATCTATCACAAGCAGAGCTCCAAGGGCCGGAGAACACTATTTACAATAAGAAGTTTAAGCTCCAATGTATTTCAAAGTTCTGCAACCAACAATTGCTCATCTTCTACAGAGGTATTTATAGAAGAATGAGGAGGTGAAATCTAACAAAAGATCTCTTAAGACAATAAATACAAATTCAAGACTTCTCAGCCTTTTGAGGGGCTCGATGGAGAAGTTTATAGGTGGACTACTATATTAACTGTTTTACAATAAATGTCAAAGCTCTGTGGGAGCTTTTATTGACTTTGAGGCTCTGTGTTACATAGGAGTAACTTTGTAGATATTTTTTGCAGTTATTTCCCCTGCAGAAGTAACTCCATGGCTGCGCTGGAGGCGAATAGCTTCATTTGATTAATAACTTCGGTCTCTGTGTTGAAAGGCTTGAGGCAACAGGTGGCTCTGTGGTAGTTGAGGAATCAATTTGCCTGCAATAAGGCAGTGAAAACCTTTCTGTCAGTTAAACACTTATGGTTTCCATTTAACTATGTTTAATTTGGGGGGATTAGGCTTTTGATAATCATTCTTAGCCATGATTGCCACAAATCTGTCTTCAATCTTCATCTTGCTGCGCTCTGTTCTTCAAAACTTATACTCTTTTAAAATCACGTTTAAAACGCAGTGTCTTGTCAATGTGCAGAGCTGCGCATGGACTTTATAGGTATCAATGCCCATGAAACATTGATAAAGCATTGAATCCAACCCTGTGAATGGTTCTCTTTCAAGGACTAAAGGCACGGGAATCGTCATTCCCGGCCCCTGGCCTTTCTTCAATATAACAACGGAAACCATTTTAAAACCTGCATAAAACATAAAACATTTAAGAAATCCTGCGTTTTTAGATTTAACTTCTTCAGAAGGCGGGGAAGGAGCATGGCCATTGGATGAAAGCATCCAACGGTGGAGATCTACTCGAAATAGGAAAAAAGAAGAGCGGGAGAGAAATAGAGCAGAGTGATTTTGGGCCGTCCGATCCGGACACGTGGACGGTCCGGATTCAATCGGCAGATCGTAATCAGGGGATCGCAATTGGGAGTGGCGAGCAGATGGGCTAATCAAAACATGCGATGTGATGAAGCAGAGGCCGTCGATCTACAGATTAGATCGACAGTGGAGGTCAAATCGGGGGAGAGGCCAAGCGGCGGAATAAAAAAGTGGATGTGATAAAACACTCCGATGCGATTGCGTGATCGGAAGGGCTGAAGCGATTAGGCGATGGCCGTTGATCTAAGAACGAGATCAATAGTGGAGAATGAATCAGGGGAGTTGCAATCGGAGGTTGGGAAACAAAGCATACGATGTAAATTTGTGATGTGATTAAAATCACCGACGCGATGGAGCGATGGCCGTTCGATCAACGTTCGATCAACGGCGGGGATTAGTTCTGGAGTGGACCGACGGAAAAATCTTTATAACATATGAAACCCAAATTTTTCAACAAAAACAAAGGTTTTTAATGGATTGGGATACACATATATGATAGGCGCCCGACTGTGGGGCCTTTGGTCTTTATGGAAAGTTTTATGTCTCGGGGCGTATATATTACAAAGGGGCCAATCGCAATTGGGCCATCGGCCCCGGTCTTTTTAATCTACCCATTGAAAAGTTTCTGATGCGATTAGCGCTATATGGGTTTGGCGCTTGGTTTTAACGCATGGGCACGTGGGGGGGGAAGCGGTTTAGGAATTAGCCGAAAGGGGCTTAATTCCATAGTAAAAACTTGTATTTTTTATGAATTTTCATGGTTTTTGATGGGTTCGGTAAGGTTTAAAAAGTGAGTTTTTAACCTTGTAAGAGTGATTTTCATGAATGGAAGAAGGAAATCATGAAAACAAGGGAGTTTTTATGGAGATAAAGGGGAGCAAATGAAGGTTTGAGAAGGGGGAAAATGAAGGTCTTTCATTTGGATTTAGCATAATTTTCTGAGTATAAAATGGAAATAGTAATGAAGATTTTGGACAGAGGCATGAGGCCTTCAAGGAGCCTTCGAGAGCCAACAATTTTTAGTGATAAACTTTGTTCCTTGGAGGCTCAAAAAGTCTTAGCCACCTTTTGGTATAACATATATTATAGGTGGCTAACACTATCACATACACATCTATCTGCAAGCTGCACATTAAATGAACATATCTAACATGACCTAACAACATACACATCATGATGATCACCAACATGTAAGTTAAGTAAAACTGCAACATGAACACAAAATACATGGACTATATATATATATATATATAATTGAATAATGTTAAAAATATACAACTGTAATATAAATGTCATGGATCAAATGGTGGTGGTACAACATCAATATCAGTACTAGTGGCTGATGGTCCAACCTCATATCCATGATCATGACTCTTGCTAGATTATGGTACGCTGTGCCTCACAGACTGTCCATCACCTATTGTGGCTCGATCGTAACGTGCAAAAATCCTTGCCAGTCGCGTAAAAGCTGTCGTAACTCCTATGACATGCTGCATCAGGGTGTACATGTCACACGGCATGCCTCTCCACATCCTTAATAGCCTATCATCGGCCTCTATTTCTCTGTAACGAGTGGGCCTGATGCCCGCCTCAACAATCAATCAAATGAGTTGGTCGGCGAACTCCATCTCGTGTCTAGCATCAGTAAGTCGACCGCGCACCGACGCACCAATAGGAGCAGGTCTCTGATCTGCACCAGCCTCCTGATGATCATCCTCAGCATTTGGCATGCCTCATCGTGATCATCAGGATCCACACCTGGATCAAGTGGTGGTTGCAGCATCTCCTTGCCATCAAAAGAGCCAATGTATGCAAAATATATACAAGTACACAACAATAATTGGAAAATTTCATTACACAATTTAATAAAAACAAGTTAAGAACATGTTAGAATAAATTTAAATAAAACAGTAATATTACCTCTATCATCTGGTGGCTCATCAGCTGTGAAGAGGATGTTGGCACACCCTCGCTAATCCAACCCCGCATAAGGACAAGGGACCATAATGAAGGGATTCTCATCAACAATGGCTAGCAACTCCATTGCATCATCTGATATCCTCGCTGGAAAAAGCATCTCCTAACTCTTGGGCATCATCTGCCCCCACATGTGCATACATGCCTCAATAACCGACCTAGGAGGCTGCTGAATAAAACCAGGTCTCGTATCTAGAAACCTCTAAAAAAATAAACAAAAAATATTTGAAGCAAAAGAGAAGTTGACCCTCCCTTTTGCATGAGAACGACATCTATCTAATGTTGTACAGAACTGTTGCAAAAAAATGGAAAACTACTTGACAAGTCGTGGCTGCTGTAGTAAATAATCAACATAATATAAAAGCGAGAAACTAATGTGTTGCCCGTAACTGGTGTTGTGAGAAATGGTTGAAATGATAATTGAGAGACACTGGACCTCCCCACTACCAAACACACCAATATGTAATTGCCCTCCAGCGACCTGAAAATCTGCAGGAGATAATAAATGTGCTCCAATGTATCTCTGGGAGTAAACTAACTGACTCCCTGCCACACAGCCAACTAGAACCTTTGGGAACGAGGGAAAATCCACCCCTCTCCTCAATAGCCCTGTAATAAAATATATATCCTCCTCAGTGGGCGTGTACCACTGGTTGATACCAACCCGGAAAGCCTGTCAACCTTCAGATAAGATGTTTCAAAAACAAACTGTGGGACTTTAGGGAAGTAGCCTCCTCATAGAACTTGAGGAGGCTTACCTCCCTTAGGAGCCCCTGCATCGCTGCTATAATAGGGTGAGGGTACGTATCTCTCTCCCTCTCTCTTGCCTCCCATAGGCGAACCATGTTATACTGTTTCGCCTGTTGTTGTTGTGCTTGCCCCTCTTCTCTCCTTTCATGTCTCTGAGTGATTGACATATTAAACACAATTTTTTTATTAAATGACACATGTATTTAGAAATATACGTATAAAAATATTTTTTAAAAAATAAATAAAACAATAGTCGGTGTGCCAAAAACACAGTCATGCACCGGTCCTAGTGCGTCTTTCAACAGAGCGCACCAGATACGGTGCCTCTAATGATATTCAGCGCACCGGGGGCGGTGCTCCAGAAAATGTTTTTAGCGGACCATTCACTATGTGCGGTGTTAGGAGAGCGGTGTGCTGCCTACACTATACCCCTCGGGGTGTATATCTAAGTCAGCACACCGCCATCCTGCCACTATACATAGTCTTTGGTGCGGTATTGTAAAAGGCCGCACCGCTGGGCGTATATCTAAGTCAGCGCACCGCCATCCTGCCACTATACATATTCTTCAGTGTGGTATTGTAAAAGGCTGCACCGCTGACGCAGGCCAAATATGGTAAGCCGTGCGCTGAAAAAAATAGCCGTCCCGGGGCAGTTATATTGGTCAACACATTGCATCACCACTATTCAACTAGGTCAATGGTGCGGCCATGTAACCAACCACACCGCTCTTTATAAGGAAATTTAACATAACACAGTGCGCCTTTGGTACCGCCCCGGAATTGGTGCGGATACCCTTAGCATCGGTTTACCAGGCCGAATCGTTGACTATGTCGAATTGCGGTATGCGGTGCGCTAACCACATTACACGCCCCAGGGCAGATATGTCTGTTAACGCACTGTGTTGCCGCGATACCACATTGTCAACGATGCGGCCTGGTAAACGACCGCTCCGCAGTTTTTAAAATTAAAAAAAAAAACATGGTGCGACTGGAGGTACCGCCCCGGAACCGGTGCGGATACCGTTAGCACCTGTTGCGGTGCGGCCTATAAATTTATAGGCAACACCGCAAACCGGTGCGAGCCAAATGGCTCGAGTGCACCGTGTGACAATTTTTTTTTTTTTAAATTTTTAAATGGTTAATTTTAAGGTTTTTTGAAATTCTAATCTACTAAAAGGTTTAATTATGGAAAAAAATAAAAATACCTATACATTTACCCATCGAGGAGGCATATTGGCTGTAGAATTTGCAAAAGAAAATTTGTCCACTGTTTTATAAAATTCAAGCTGGAGATTGGTGGAAATGCACAACAGCAGTGTGTGAAATAAGTGAAATGGGAGCACGAATGTCAAGGTGGCTCAAACAAGGATAACTTGTACCAGAGCTTGAGAGCTCTGTAGCACTGAAAAAAGTGAAAAATGCGGTTTTTTGGCCATAATTTTTATTTATTTATTTAACCCTGTTCCACTGTGCGGGGTTTTTACTGGCGTATCAGTGCATTTACTGTATGTGGCCCCAGGCCGTTTCTATTTTCGTGCGCATTTATGAAGCACAGGGGAGGCATGTCTGTAATGCACCGGTGCTTTACAGTAATATGACGCATCGGGAACGGTGTCCGGTGAGCCAATGATTTGTGCGGTTTTTTAGCTGCAATTTTTTTTTTTATTTAACCCTTTTCCGGTGCGCGACATTTATGGGGATGCCGGTGCGTTTCCATCATTCCGCCCCAGGAGATTTCTATTTCGCGTGATTTTTATGAGGCACCGGGGCTGACAAGTTGACATGCACTGGTGTTGTTCTGTAATTAAATTCACTCGTGTTGTGTGTACGGAGCACACGGTTTTCGATGTGCTAATGTTTTGTGCATTTTTTTGGCCGTAATTGTTTTTATTTAACCATCTTCCAGTGCGCCAGGGTTATGGGTGCCCCAGTGTAGTTGATTTATTCCACACCGGGTGGTATCTATTTTTGCACACGTTTTTGGAAGCACCGGTGCGGTAGAGATGTAAGGAACCGATGCTGTACAGGAATATGACACACCGGGTGGGTGTGTTAGGAGCGCATGGTTCCTAGTGTGCCTATGTTTTGTGCGGTTTTTTGGCCATAATTTTTTATTTATTTAACCCTATTCTGGTGCGCAGGGATTTTAGGGCAGCCCGGTGCGTTGGCGAACCAGTGCGTTTAAGGGCGACCTGGGCAGTTTTAGTTTTCGCGCGTTTTTATGAGGCGTTGGTGCACAAGTTATGTGAAGTATCGGTGCTCTACAGAAATACGACGCACCGGGCGGGTGTTTACAGAGCGCACGGTGTCTGGTGTGCCAATTTATTAACTGCACCGGTGCTTTCACGTGTTTAATGCACAGTTACGTTTTTCGGTAATAAGAGCACCAGATGAAATACATCTGCAAAAACGTCCGCCCGCCAACCTCCTCTAGGAAATTCCGCTAGAAACAGATGTCTGGGGTATTTTTATAAGGGGTTCCTCAGAAACATCTGCTAGAGGGTATTTTCCTTGTAGTGACATTACATAGGTGTCATAGGTCATTAAAGCTATATCCCATCGAAATCTGACTGAAAGGACAGATGTAGATGAATGAAGAGAAGAGAATTTGGGCTTAATTGTTGAGTATGCTCACATGCTACCCCTTTTTCTGCTGATTTTTCTCCTCATGCCTTTGGTTCTTAAATAACCATGTGTCTTCATTAAATATGACCTTCAACAGCCTCATAACCACTTATCACCATCACTTCTTATATCCATTTCGTTATGAGTCCTTATCTTTCCTGAATTGGCTCTGGAACTTTGCTAATAGATGCCAAAAATAATTTAAAACAGGCGCTACCAGAAATTTTGGTAAAAGCCTACAACTGCACAAAAAATGTAATTCTTCCGTAATTTCCGACAACGCTCTGTTTATTTTTAAAAAATGCACAAAAAACAGTTGTAAAACCTATGCAGACTTATATACTTTGAAATTTGAGTTGTTGTTCAAAATTTCACTTGATAAGAAAAAAGGTGTTTTATTAGGAAACCTTTTTACCTTTGTTCCATATGGGCTGTAGCTTCAACAAGCTTGTCTAACTCTGATTTGCTGTCAACAATTGATCTCGATCTTGTGGTTATTGTGGTTGTTTCTTTGACAGTGGCCTTTTCATCCTTTGAAACCTTTTGGATATTTCTTCTTTTTGTGGGTTCTATTTGCTGATTTGTAGGGGTTTTGTTTTATCTTTCTTCTTGGACTCATTAGTCTTTAACCCTTCAGATTTTCCTTCTACATCAATTACCTTTGTCAACAAAATTGGATTAAGCAGAGCCCTATACTTGAGCCTCAACTTGTTGCTATCTCTGGTATGTATTTTTCTGGTACCAGCAACAGGTTTGGATTCCTCTTTCTTTCTCTTGCTACTTATTTCATACCTTGCATCTTTTAGGAGCTCTTCCTTAGACTCAGTGGGTTGATACTCTTTCTACATTTTCTGTTGAATTTCTGCTTCCGGAATTTTTAGTAGCACCTGTGCTTTGGATTTTTCTACAGTTGCACACCTCCCTCTTTGAGCTCTGGCATAGACATTAGGAAAAGGAGAAATGGGCGGAACCATTTTAATAGATTTAGGTTTATTTATTGATGAAATCTCTCCTTTATCCAACTTCCTCTCAACCTTGACTGAAGAATTTTTTTTCTTTTCTTCTCTTAGCCTTATGGATATTATCCTTCTCAGCCTTTCTCTTTATTCTTTTTAAAGGCTAAGGGTGTTGTTGTGAAGCTGGAGACAGTTGAGTTAGAGGTGTAGGTGAAGGATGGCCTGCCCTGTAAAAGAGAAAATGTTCCCATGATTGATTTATTTTCCTTAGTTCTTCCTCAAATAACACTTTAATGAGAGCTTGATGATACAAGATGTATTCTCAAGCAATTGTGTGTGTTTGAATCCTGGCTGACATCTTTGTTAGGCTCTTCAGAAAAAAGTATGGCAAGTTGAGGGTCTTCATACCTGCAACATGAAAAAAAAATCTCATATGATAAAGAAACACTACAATATACCTCCTCTCACAAGAGAGTTAAATTTTTCTGAGCTTAATAGCTTCAATTGATCAAGAGTTCATAAATTTTGCTCAAAATTCAAAGTTACAGGATTGGGTTGAATCTAGGATGGTTGCATAGATCTCGTCTTCCTGATTCCTGTGCCGTGAACAGTTCAAAAAATTGATGTCGTATGAGGAAGATATTGCGTTCTGATCGAAATGGCAAGCAGGTAAAATTACGACAGTTTGACTAGGTTTGATTGGGATGCACGGTCAACAAACTGGATGAACAGTCAACAAAAAAGGGAATATTCCTTCCAATTAGAGGGTGACACGTGGATAGCCCTGAGGCCACCACGTGGCCCTGAAACTGCATATTAAAATTTTATGAGAGGTAGCAGGGCTTGACCCCTTGACCTCCCTCCAGGCACGCATAACGTTTTCCAGCCGCTCTATGCATTGTCACTTAACCATACAAGGTGGCGAGTTTTATTTATTTTGTATTGCAAATATATATGGGGGCTGGGAACCACCGACAGTCCCAACCCGCCAGCGGTCCCCAGTCTATGTCACATGACAACCATTAAACGTCCACCCAACCATCGCGGTCAGGGCTAACCCAATAGCAACAACCTAGGGTTCAAACCATTAACTACAGTTCCTAACGTGAGTTCCACTAGCTATCTTATCCCCTAGAAGTTTGGGGGTGTGCATGTGGCCACCACCCAACTGCAACATTTAATGAGCGTTCAATTCGGCGGAGAAGTTAGGGGCGCGAGAAATTTGGCGAGCAACCTAGATTTAGCTCCATTTAATTGGAGTTCTCCACTTTTAGTGGCATTTTCTTAGGAGATACTGGGAAAAAGTGTAGGAGGCTCAATTTTCGACCTTTCTGAATGAATGAAGAGTCGTTTTTGACTAATTGGAGCATTTTGAGCCATTGGTGTAGAGAAAACAACCATTAGAGAAATGTAACTACATGTAATAGAAAAATTTTGAGCACAATGAAATATGGATAAGCCATTGGGAGTTGGACCAACAGATGTAGCCTAGGAGGGGTGAACTTCTTCATCATACCTGCTATGTAAATTTCATGTGGTGACTTATTTCTCTATTTTACACTTCTGTTCAGTGTTATTTATGCTTCTAATTCACTAAAAATAATCTACAAATCATGTAAAAAACTCCTTAATCCTTATGCAAACTAATGAACCAATTATGCACATGTTTTTAAAGCTGAAAGACCCTTAGCACAACAAAACTAATACAATCATTTTCGGTCAGATGGTATCAGAGCTAGAGTTTTTCTCTGGTGTTGTTTAGTGAAAAGAATTGTTTAACTATTTTCAATTTTTAGATGCTTACAAGGCTCAAGCTCAAAAGAGGAGAAGGAAAATTGGTGGAAGTAGAGGGTCTAAAAAAGAGCCAAAGCAAAGGAGAGCAAGATATTCACAATATCCACCACCTAGTTCACCTCCTAAAGAAGAAAAAGATCCATTAAGCATACCTCATGAGGAAGGAGAAATTAATGAAGAAGTTGACCCTAAGGAAGAAGAAAGAGTGTTTAGGAAATCATTTCTTGACATGATTGAGATGGTTAGAATTCTTTATCAAGAAAGGAATGAGATACTGGAAGGAGAATGATCTAAACTCCAAAAGGAAGGTCAAGGATCTTCAGGAGGTCAACATGATGAAGACAAGTCAAAGAAGGGAAATGGAGGAAATGGAGGCAATGGAGAGCCACCATCTTCACCCTCATCATCATCATCATCATCTTCTACCTCTTCAGTACATTAGCCACACAAGTCCAAGAGCATTGGTAAATCTCCTTTATTAAAACTTGATGTTAAGTTCGAATTGCCAATGTTTAATGGTGAAGTAAATGCAGATAAGATAGATAATTGAATTCGACAATTGGAGGTCTATTTAAGAATATAGAACCTTCAAGATATGATACAAAAATTCAATTAGATTCTTTGAGAATGGAAGATGCAACACTTGTTTGGTGGGAAGCCAAGATAAAGGAGGAAATCAAGAAACATGGTAATATTATTCTATCATGTTCAGAATTTATTGCTTCTATTAAACAACAATTTTATCCATTAGCTCATATGTAGAAATCCATCATGAACTGGCATAACTTTAGGCAGTTAAAGGGAAAAAATGTGCAAGAATACACCCAAGAATTTAGGAGAAGAGCTCTTTTATTAGGGTTTGATTTGCAGAGCCTAGACACTTTGATAAATTACAAAGGAGGCTTACATAGCTACCTAAAACATACTATTCTCATGTTTAACCCCACCAGTCTAGATGAAGTTTGTGTTCATGCCACACATCTAGAAGCTAGAGGGAAGAACGTTTCTAAAGAGGGTAGGAAGAAACATTTTAAGGGTAAAGCCAAGGAAAAGACCTCAAAAGGTAAAAACAAAAATAAATCATCTATTAATAAAGAGGGAGAAAAAGTGAATTGTAAACATTGTTCAAAAGAAGGCAATGATGAAACTCATTGTTGGAAATTATAATCTAAATTGAGGTCAAAGAAACCCAATAACAAAGGGAAACAAAAAACTGTTGCTACAACTCAACATGATTTAGGATCTGATTCAGGTGATGAGACTAAAATCACAGCTATGGGATTGAAGAACATGAAGGGAAAATAAATTGAAACTAAACCCAGTACCAGTACATCAAATTGTCACATAAGCACTCCAAATGAAGAAGAAAGAATAGATTTGTTTCATGTGAGGGTCATATCCAAGCATACCAAGATTGACACACTATTTGACAGTGGGTCACAAGAAAACTTAATCTCTGAAGATTTGGTCAAAAAACTTAACCTTGAGACCATACCACATCCAAAACCATATCCATTTGGTTGGATTTGTAAGGATGAAAATCTACAGGTTTCAAAGAGATGTATATTGAGGTTTGCAATCACTGCAATTTTTGTTGACACAGTTGAATTAGATTTGGTTCCGCTTGACATAACTGGTATTGTATTAGGGAGTGCTTACTTTTATGACAAGAAAGAGATCTTCTGTCTCCATGAGAACAAGTATCATTTATTAAAATATGGAAAGGAGTTCATTGTTAGAACACACCATAAGAAGAAAAACATTGCTTTGGTAAATACCAGACAGGTAAAGAGGCTGGTAAATTCAAGTAAGAATTTTGTTCTTCTTGTGATTAAGCCAAAAGCTGATATTAATCATGAATATTTTGAGGGATGTGATCCTAAGTTGAAATAATAATTATATGATGTGGTTAATGGGCATCATGAGATGTTTCAAGAGCCAACATGATTGCCTCCAAAAATGGAAATTCAACATGAGATTCAGCTGCAACAGGATTCTCCTCTTCCAAACGTCGATATGTATCACATGTCGATAATGGAGAATGCTGAAATAAAGAGGAAAATCAAAGAGATGTTGGATAAATGAACCATAAGGCCAAGCACCTTGCCATGTGGTTCACCCATAGTCTTCATACCAAAGAAATATGGGACTTGGCTCATGTGTGTAGATTTTTGATCTTTGAACAAAATTACGGTAAAAAATCGTTACCCTCTCCCAAGAATAGATGATTTGCTTGATCATATGAAAGAAGAATTTTTTTTCACTAAGTTAGATTTACGAAGTGGATATCATCAAGTAAGAATTGTAGAAAGTGATATATGGAAAACTACATTCAAAACCAAGCAAGGACTCTTTGAGTGGCTAGTTATGCCTTTTGGTTTATGTAATGCACCAGAAAATTTTATGCAGGTTATGGATAATGTTTTGCTACCATTCCTTGATGATTTTTTTATTGTGTACTTAGATGACATTTTAATTTTCAGAAAAAAACAAGAGAAGATCATGTCTTGCATGTAAATAGTGTTGGAAATATGATGCAGAGTGTTGTCCTTGATGGCAACCCACTGAATGAAGATGAAGACATGCGACTGTTGACATGTGTTGTCCTTGATGGCAACCCACCTGATGAAGTTATGCTTGACTTGATGGACTTGGTAAATGATGTAAATCTGATGTGATATGATGTTTGTTAGCAATATGGCGCTGAGTGTTGTCCTTAAATGGCAACCCATTTGATGAAGATGATGACAACTTACTTGATGAAGTTGTGTTTGATAGAATATGTTCTTGATGAGCTAAATATGGTGTATCTACAGTGTATATAGAAGGCAATGAAGAAAGGAATTCAAAATGTGCTCAAAGTATGATGAAAAGAGTATGTTTCAAAGCATACGCGGATATGTCTAAGGGAAGTCGCATATGCACGCGGAAAAGAACGTGCCAAGTCACGTATGGGCTAAAGTGCTCTAAAAGTGCAAAACCAGGGGTAACCACCATGGTATTGACCCATTGTATTGGGTAATGATCCGCCCAATTGACCCCGTCTAAAGTAGTTTTGGGCTCATGGTATTGGTTTGGCTCATGGTATTGAAAAAGGGGCTCATGGTATTGAAAAAAAGGGAAAACCTATATAAGGAGAAGAAATTCATTGTGAAAAACATGAGTGTGGGAGCAAGATGTCTGAGCTTAAATGAATACTTCTCTATGAAGTATATCTGCATGGAAAGGATAAAGGCTTGATGATAGATCTGAATCTATGATGCACCAATGAAGAAAATGATGAAGTGGGATATCTAGATTTGAAATGTATCTGTATTTGCTAGATCTGTTTATGGAGTGATTAGATCTGTGATGAGGCGAATATCTGTCTGAAGTAAAGGGTTGAATCTGAACTGAATATCTGATCTGAAGAAGTATGCTGCTCTATAATGATTGAAGATCTATACGCTACTTCGCCGCGGAGGAAGCGCGTATATACGCGGCTTCTCTGAAGAGAAAGCGCGTATGCGCAATAAAATATGTACTGATGTATACACTGGTTTGTGTGGACGGAAGCGCGTATATACGCGACATCAGTGAAGCAAAAGCGCGTATGCAAACTAGGGTTTGCGGAAGCATGGGGTATGAAACATCTGTTCTGTTCTGCTGTATTACTGCTATCTAATCTGTGATGTCTGAATAGGTCTGTATCAGTTTGGTTGTATGTTTGAGCTTAAAAGCATGGAAAGGGTCCAGTCTGAAAATATGATGAAGTGTGGCCTGCAAGTGTTGTTCTATTGAAGTTTTTGGATCCAGTGTGAAAATTGATGAAACGTGGTCCAAGGTGGTGCTGAAGGGTGTAGCCTTCAGTTAGGGGGTTGTAGCTCCCTTCCAGGAGAGGCTGGTAAACGAGATCGGGGGGTCGTAGCTCCCTTCCAGGAGAGGCTGGTAAACGAGTCAGGGGGTTGGAGCTCCCTTCCAGGAGAGGCTGGTAAACGAGCGCAGGGGGGTGCCTGCGTGCTGGTCAAGTCTGCGCCAGCACATATGTTGTAATATGTTTTCTCTATAATAAAATATTGAAGGCTGAGCAACTGCAGCGGTGGTTTTCTTCCGATTTGGGTTTCCACCTAAAAATCCTGGTGTTCATGTGTGATGCTTTGTGTGATGGTTTATTCTGTTCTTACTGCACATGTTTACTGTTATTGAACATCTGATGAATGAATGATGGATTAATAGAAGTGAAGATTTAATGACATATCTAGATATCTGTGTATACGCTAGTTTAATAAAGGGGATCCGCGTATATACGCTAGTTTACCGAAGGAAAGTAGCGTATGGGTTTTAAGGAATGAAAAAGTAAAAAGATTTGATTATGCAGTAAATACTGATTCACCCCCCCCTCTCAGTATTTTTCCCAACAATTGGTATCAGAGGGTGGTCCTTCTGCAGAAGCTTGATCGCTTGAAGGAGATCCGTCGCAATGGGAAAGAAGTAAAAGAAGAAGGTTACTCAAAGAAAGAAGATGCCTCAGAAATCATGTATAGCAAATCAAGGAGATGAAGTTTCAGAAGAAGGCTACACAAAGCAAGGAGATAAATGAAATCGACAAAGATGAATCTGATAGTGATTGGGGTCATCCTTTGAAAGATCTTAGTTGTGCAAACAATAGTGAAGATAGTGAGAGTAAAGTTGTGAATCTAGAAGAAGTTATCAAAGATCAACAAAGAATATTTAATGAGAAGGAAGTAGCTAACAAAGCTTTGATATTTAGACTGAAAAGGATGTTCGATGATGTATACAATCGAAGTAAAGGATATCAAGCTGGAATCATCTCTCTGCAAGCAGATCTTGAAGAAGCAAATAAGAAGAATTAAGGACTTGAAGTAGAAAACGTTTCTCTAAAAACAGATCTGGAAAAATCAAAGAGGAAGAATGAAGGTCTTGAAGCTACAGTCATCTCTCTACAAGTAGATCTAGAAGCATCAAGTAAGAAAAATAAGGAACCTCTACAATCATTTGAAAAGGAAGGCCTTGAAGCAGAAATCATCTCTCTCAAAGAAGATCTGAAAAAATCAAAGAAGAAGAATGAAGGCCTAGAAGGTAAATCACTTCTCTCAAAGAAGATCTCGAAAAATCAAAGAAGAAGAATGAAGAGCCGGAACAAACATGTGAAGAAAGCGAAATTGGTCGAAAGAAGAGATTCTTAAATCAAGGATCAAGTAGAAGATGGAAGAAGGAAAGAAGAAAGCATGACAAAGCAATGTCAAGCCCTGGAGGTTGAGGTAAAAATTCTCAAAGGTAAATTAGAAGAAAAGGTTAGACTTTTGAGGTTTCAAGATAGTACTAAGATTCTGGATAATGTTCTTAGTAGTCAAAGGTCTCCTTCTATCAAACTCGGTCTTGGTTTTCATGAAACCGTTAAAGGAGAATCTAGTTCACAAGAGAATGCTAATGATTCAAAGGAAGGTGTCAATACGAAACGTGAAGTGTTGAAAGAAACAAAAGGTCAACCAACAATGAAGAAATCTCAAAGGAAATCATTCAATAATGTTGAATGTTTCAAATGTCATAATTATGGGCATGTTGCAACAAATTGCAGGAGCAGATCATTTCAGTCACAATCAAACAGATTCTATTCAGAAAGGTACTCTGGTTTCTTCAGGGGATATTGTTTTTCATGTAACATGTATGGACATAAAGCAGCTGATTGCAATAGAAGGAAGAATAGAAAAGCTCATTATGATTCTTATGCTTATATTTCTGGACATATGAGATGTTATTCTTGTAACAAGTATGGACATATAGAAAAGGAATGCAGGTTGAACAGATATGAGAAATTGGATAACTTCCAGCACACAAATAGAAAGTTCAAACAAATCTGGAGAAAGAAGGAGGACCGATCAGAAACGTAGGGAATTCTGACCCTACTGCAGTCATCCGCTTCTGAAGCTGACTTTTCTTATTAACTGCAGGAATAAAGTGAGATACATTATGAGATCTAGTAATGTATCGTCACAAGGGGAGCAAAGCATGATGACTCTCATGGTTGATTTGATTATTCTGGTTATGTTTACTTCTGACAGCGCATATGATGTGGAAAGGACAGGTACAGAAGGTACAAACTCAAGAGTAAATGAAGGAAGATGAATATTTTCTATGCTTCACTTTCCATACGCGGGTTATATTAACAAAAGTCGCGTATACACGCGAGTTTCAGCAGACACAGTCGCGTATGCATTGATGATAAGAGAATTTATCTGATAGCTGAAGATCTGGAGCAGAGGTTCAGGGGGAGCATCAGTCTGATTGTTAATAACTGTGTTATTGACTCAGAAACAACTTAATTTATCAGTTCTAAATTATGATGATATGATACATGGTTTCATATGTTGAATACTATGGATGAGTCCTGAGTATTCGTTGCTGAGATGAAAGTCTTCTAAATCAGAGAAAAGGACAGATCATGCAGAGATTGTTGCTGATGAATTTGCTGTTGAAGGTGTTTCAGATTGCACGAGTTAAGGAAGAGCACTGGTTTAGGGGGAGCAGCAGGTTGAATACTAATGATTGCATTATTGGCAATATGACTGCTTATTCTTGGTTATTGTGAGACTCATGCTTAAATGATGATGACTTGGTACATGGGTTATTGTGATGAGATGTTGATCCCTGTTCACTAAAAAGTATCTTTTGTGTTCACACATGGATGAGTTGGAAGTCGTTTGATTCAAAAATAAATCATGCAAAGTTTGTTTCTATGGTGGAGATATTTTGCCTACATATGCTACTTCATGTTAAATCTTGAAGATCTTGGTGATATTGGACCACATGGATGACTGCTTGACACTTGTGTGAAGATGCTGTTCTGGTATGATAATTTCTCTTGGAAAGAATGTATTAATGATGCAAAGAATCTGAAGACTTGGTTACTAATGTTCTTATGCTACAACCGCTGGATGACGCTTGAAGACACAACTACACTGTTCTATCTGTCTGTAGCTCAGGGAAGTATTCAAATATCTCAGAAAGAAGCTGAACACTGTCTTTGCCTCACAGAGAATCAGATCTGGTTGAAATTTAGAAGATGGCTTGGGATACGCGGGTTTCCTGAAACACAGTCGCGTATATACGCGAGTTCCTGCACAGAAAACCGCGTATGGTTGGTTGCTGACAATTTTTGGTTGGTTCAGCTCTCTTCAGCACAGCTGCAGTACTGTTTGGTATCTCTGATACTGTTTGGTATCTCTGGTGGTATTTCAGTTCTCATAATTCTGTTTCTAATGTTTTGATGAAGATGCCTTGATGATTTGTTGGTGGAAGTTTTTAGGATGCACAAACTAAGGGGGAGCCTTAGTCATTTGGAAAGATTGCTTGGTTGCACAGATTCAGGGGGAGCATTAGCTTTGCTGACTATAATGCAGTGTTGGCATTATGATGGTTCTGAAATATGTTCTCTTTCTTGAGGACTTTCTGGTGTTGGTCATAAATGGTCATATTTGTATTTTTATGAAAAGGTCTTGTGGAGACCCATGATGTAAAATTGTAATATTCAGTCATGTAAGGACTTGTCAAATTTTGTAAACCCACTTGGTTGGGTAGCTGAGTTGAAATGTGTAAACCTACTTGGTTGGGTACTTGAGTCTCATATGTAAATCCACTTGGTTGGATATTTGATGTAAGTATGAGTCTTTGGTGATAGGAAGTTCATAGAGTCATGTACTTCATTGAAAATATGTTTGAAGATTCAGCATGAACTCAGGGGGAGCTTGGTCACTTCAGTATACATCAGATCTGCAGAACGCTTCTTCTACATGAGGAGAAAAGGGGGTGAGTGTGTTGGTTTTGATCCGCCTGTTGCCCTTGATGTCAAAGGGGGAGAGTATGTTGGTTTTGATCCACCCGTTGCCCTTGATGTCAAAGGGGGAGAGTGTGTTGGTTTTGATCTGCTGGTTTTGATCCGCCCTTTGCCCTTGATGTCAAAGGGGGAGAGTGACATGGTGTTTGAATACAGATAATGGTGTCAAAGAATTGGGAGAGTGACATGGTGTCAATGTACTTATCTGTTGTGGTAACCAAACACCATCGTGGTTGCCATCAAGTCCAAAGGGGGAGATTGTTGGAAATATGATGCAGAGTGTTGTCCTTGATGGCAACCCACTGAATGAAGATGAAGACATGTGACTGTTGACATGTTTTGTCCTTGATGGAAAACTACCTGATGAAGTTATTCTTGACCTAATGAACTTGGTAAATGATGTAAATCTGATGTGATATGATGTTTGTTAGCAATATGGTGCTGAGTGTTGTCCTTAAATGGAAACCCATTTGATGAAGATGATGACAACTTACTTGATGAAGTTGTGCTTGATAGAATATGTTCTTGATGAGCTAAATATGATGTATCTACAGTGTGTACAGAAGGCAGTGAAGAAAAGAATTCAGCATGTGCTAAATCTATGATGAAAAGAGTATGTCTCAAGGCAAACGCGGATATTTCTAGGGGAAGTCGCGTATGCACGCGGGAAAGAACGTTATAAGTCGCGTATGGGCAAAAGCGCTCAAAAAGTGCAAAACCAGGGGTAACCACCATGGTATTGACCCATTGTATTGGGTAATGATCCGCCTAATTGACCCCGTCCAAGTAGTTTTGGGCTCATGGTATTGTTTTGGCCCATGGTATTGAAAAAGGGGCTCATGGTATTGAAAAAGGATAAACCTATATAAGGAGAAGAAATTCATTGTGCAAAACATGAGTGTGGGAGCAAGATGTCTGAGCTTGAATGAATACTTCTCTATGAAGTATATCTGTATGGAAAGGGTAAAGGTTTGATGATAGATCTGAATCTATGATGCACTTATGAAGAAATGATGAAGCGGGATTTCTAGATCTGAAATGTACTTGTATTTGCTAGATCTTTTTATGGAGTGATTAGATCTGTGATGAGGCGAACATCTGTCTGAAGTAAAGGGTTGAATCTGAACTGAATATCTGATCTGAAGAAGTATGCTGCTCTATAATGATTGAAGATCTATACGCTACTTCGCCACGGAGGAAGCGCGTATATACGCGACTTCTCTGAAGAGAAAGCGCGTATGCGCAATAAAATATGTACTGATGTATAAACTGGTTTGTGTGGACGAAAGCGCGTATATACGCGACATCAGTGAAGCAAAAGCGCATATGCAAACTAGGGTTTGCGGAAGCATGGGGTATGAAACATCTGTTCTGTTCTGCTGTATTACTGCTATCTGATCTGTGATGTCTGAATAGGTCTGTATCAGTTTGGTTGTATGTTTGAGCTTAAAAGCATGGAAAGGGTCCAGTCTGAAAATATGATGAAGTGTGGCCTGCAAGTGTTGTTCTATTGAAGTTGTTGGATCCAGTGTGAAAATTGATGAAACGTGGTCCAAGGTGGTGCTGAAGGGTGTAGCATTCAGTCAGGGGGTTGTAGCTCCCTTCCAGGAGAGGCTGGTAAACGAGATCGGGGGGTCGTAGCTCCCTTCCAGGAGAGGCTGGTAAACGAGTTAGGAGGTTGGAGCTCCCTTCCAGGAGAGGCTGGTAAACGAGCGCAGGTGGGTGCCTGCGTGCTGGTTAAGTCTGCGCCAGCACATATGTTGTAAGATGTTTTCTCTATAATAAAATATTGAAGGCTGAGCAACTGCAGCGGTGGTTTTCTCCCGACTTGGGTTTCCACCTAAAAATCCTGGTGTTCATATGTGATGCTTTGTGTGATGGTTTTGTGCGATTTCTTGCGCACATGTTTCTTGTTGCCGACAGCGGTGAATGAATGATGGAATGATACAAGTGAAGATTTAATGACATATCTAGATCTCTGTGTATACGCGAGTTTCATAAAGAGTATCCGCGTATATACGCTAGTTTACTGAAGGAAAGTAGCGTATGGGTTTTAAGGAATGAAAAAGTAAAAAGATTTGATTATGCAGTAAATACTGATTCACCCCCCCCCGCCCTCTCAGTATTTTTCCCAACAAATAGAGTGCTTGATATTTGAAGAAAGAGAAATTGCTTCTTAAGATGTCAAAATGTGAGTTTGGAAAGACTTATTTGGTCTATTTGGGACATATTGTAGGAGGAGAAATGAGGTTTGATCCTTCTAAAGTGGAGGCCATTGTGAATTGGTCCACACCCAAAATAGTTACCGAGCTCCTATGCATGCAGTGACAAGTGTGAAGAAAGGCTTCCAATGGGGAGGAAAACAACAACAAGCTTTCGAAGCTTTAAAAGACAAGATCAATTCAACTCCAATCGTTTCATTACAAAATTTGAGATGGCCATTCAAGATACAAACCAATTCTAGTGACTATGCCATGGACACAGTTCTTTTGTAAGATGGTAAGCCTATCTCCTTTCATTCAGAAACTTTTAACGGTGCTGTGACTAATTATCCTACATATGAAAAAGAACTATATGCATTGGTACAAAGTGTTAAGAAGTGGAAACACTACTTGATGGGTGAAGAGACTATTTTACACACCGATCACCAACCATTACAGTACTTGCAGTCGCAAACAAAATTGCAGCAATCAAGACATTTTAGGTGGATTGGATTTGTTCAACAATTTCACTTGGTTATAAGGTACAAAAAAGGTATATTCAATAAAGTTGCAGATATGCTTTCGAGACCAACCATTAGTGCTTCTACTTTACTAAAAAATGTTTCTGTTGTACATGAGAGTTACATAGAACAATATGCACATGACATTGATTTCCAAGATGTGTATGCTAGTTTGAGTGAAGGGAATCAAGTTGAAGAAAAATATTACCACAATCATAACAATTTGTTGTTTAATTTTCCACAAGGATAGAGGCTAAGTGTCATGAGAGAAGCTCATTCTTCTCTTATTGCTGGACACTTTGGGGTAAGAAAAATAGTGTCGCATCTACAGAGGTATTGTTATTGGTCTCACATGATAGATAGTGTGTCATGTTTTATAAGAGGTTGTTCTATGTGTGCAACAAATAAGCCTAGTAATAGGAAGCTTGGATTGTACACGCCACTATCGGTACCATCAAGGCCATGGGAGAGCATCTCCATGGAATTTGTTGGAGGTCTACTTATGTCAAGAAAGAAACATGATTATCTTTTTGTAGTTGTGGGTAGATTTCGTAAAATGTGTATACTTATGCCATGTAAGAAAACCATTGCTGTTGAACAAACTGCTGAACTTTATTTTCAAAATGTTTGGGTTAATTTTAGATTTCCCACTTCTATTGTTAGTGACATGGATTCCAGGTTCATTGGGAATTTTTGATCAAATATTTGGAGAATGATGGACACCAAATTGAAAAAGAGTACCACTTTTCATCCAAAAACAGATGGACAAAATGAAGTGGTGAACAAAAAAATTGTGCATCTATTGAGAGGATATTGCAACAAACATCCTAAGTTGTGGGATGAACAACTGCATTATATTCAACACACTTACAACCAGGCAAAACACTATTCAACACAAACCTCACCTTTTGAAGTGTGCTTTGGGTATTTGCCAAAATTGCCATTAGACTTCATCTTTGGGAAGGATGTTGCAATTGATGGCCACAATGATATTGATAAGGCTCGAAGGTTCATTGAGAAAATTAAGATGATACATCAACAAGTTCAATAACAACCTGAGAAAAATCAAAGAAAATACAAAGAGAGTCATGACAAACATCGGGTTGATCACAAGTTTCAAGAGGGAGATGAGGTATGGTTGCACATTAGCAAAGAAAGGATGTAAGGGGAAGGTAAAAAGCTCAAACCCATTCGCTATGGTCCTTTCAAGATCATAAAAAAGTTGGTAATAATGAATTCCAACTTGACTTGCCTTCTTACACACAAATGTGTTCAGTTGTTAATGTTGAAAAATTATGCTTATATGAGCCTCCTTTGATCAATGATCAAGGAAGTGATGTTCAATGACCTTCTATTTAAGATTTCTCACCAGAATATCTGGATGAGCTCAAAGAAGATACAATTCTTGACATGAGGACAAGAGCATCAAAGAGGAGAAGTGTTGACTACCTTCGAGTTGGGCTCAAAGGCACTAAACCAAGCAACGCAAAATGGATGGAGATTGGAAAGGTGAGGGAGATGTACCCTCATCTACTGAACATGTAATCAAGTATTTTGGGGTCCAAAAGCTTCCCAATGGGGAGGAATGATCAGGAGTTCATAATTTTTTCTCAAAATTCAAGGTTATAGGATTGGGTTGAAACTAGAATGGTCGCGTAGATCTCTTCTTCCTAATTCCGGTGCCATGAACGGTTCGAAAAACCGATGTTGTATGAGGAAGATATTGCATTCTGATCGAAATGGAAAACATGTAAAATTACGACAGTTTGACCAGGTTTGAATGGGATGCACAGTCAGAAAAATGGATGCATGGTCAGCAAAAAAGGGAATATTCCTCAGAATATTCCTTCCACTAGACCAGACATTGGTTGAAAAGTGTCATTTTACTATTTGAGGAATAGGATTGAAGAGCCAATTAGAAGGTGCCACGTGGCTATCCTTGAGGCTGTCACGTGGCCCTGGAACTGCATATTAAAATTTCATGAGAGGCAGTAGGGCTCGACCCCTTGACCTCCCTCAAGGCACGCATATTGTTTGCCAACCTCTCTACACATTTTCACTCAACCATACAAGGTGACGGTTTTATTTATGTTTTATTGAAAATATATATGGGGGTTGGGAAACGCCAGCGGTCCCAACCGCCGAGGTCCCCAGTCTATGTCACATTGAAACCATTAAACGTTTGCCCAACCATCATGGTCAGGGCTAACTCGACAGTAACAACCCAAGGTTCAAATTGTTAACTGCAGTTCTTAACGCAAGTTCCACTAACCGTCTGATCCTCTAGCAGTTTGGGGTTGCGCATGTGGCCACCACCCAACCACAAAATTTAATGAGCGGTCAATTCGGCGGAGAAGTTAGGGGCACGTCAAATTTGGCGGGCAACCCATATTTAACTCTAGTTAACTGGATTTCTCCACTTTTAGTATATTTTTCCTAGGAGATATTAGGAAAAAGTGTAGGAGGCTCAATTTTAGACCTTTCTGAGTGAATGAAGAGTCATTTTTGACTAATTGGAGCATTCTAAAGCCATTGGTGTAGAGAAAACAACCATTAGAGCACTACAACTACATGTAATAGCAAAATTTTGAGCATAATTAAAGATGGAGAAGCCATTAGGAGCTGGACCAGTAGATGTTATAGCCTAGGAGGGGTGAACTTCTTCATCATGCCTACTGTGTAAATTTCATGTGGTGAATTATTTATCTATTTTACACTGTTGTTCAGTGTTATTTATGCTTATTTTATGCTTCTAATTCACTAAAACACATCTACAAATCATGAAAAAACTACTTAATCCTTATGCAAACTAATGAACCAATTATGCACATGTTTTTAAAGCTGAAAGACCCTTAGCACAACAAAACTAATACAGTAATTTCATATCATCAACCCATTCATTTTTAAGGAAAATGCTAGGAATTCCTTTGGCCCAGTTGGGATCTTTGTGTCCATCTTTAAGGAAACTGTTTAGGTCTCCTCCAATGATGACTTGGCCTTTAAACCACCTTTGTCCTGCCTATGGAAGGTTGAATGCCTCAACAATTGAATCTATTGATACCTGCAATCTAAGACCATAGATGGTTTCTTCTTGTCCATTGAAATAATGTGCAAACTCCTGCGCTACTCCTAAGTGAGAGCTTCCTAGTCTTGAGCACATAAGATACCACCCTGCTTGAAAAAAATACCTTCTCACATTTGAATTTGTATCCATTAGGTCAGCTCCTTGTGGTTCAATTCATTTCCTCCTCTTTTAGTCATCTTCAATAATTAATAAGTTTGTCTGTTGAAATTTGATAGGTGGTAAGGCTAGAAGAGCTCACCTAACAGGTGTTGATGTGTCTTCTATGAGATCTTGTATGAAATCTAAGAATTCCTTCTCAAGTTTCTCACTAGAAAATTTAATTCTCCAACAGCTAAACTCAAAACTAATAGTCTTCCTTCCTTCTCGGTGGTTTAAAAAAACTACATTGGTTCACCCTCCCATGCAAGAGATTTTCATTATGGTAATTATCTTGGACCGTAGCATGCACCATGTGATAGTAATTATGAGCTTCAGTTGGCTGAGTAGCTTCAGATGGGATGCTACAGGTGGCTGGAGATGAGTGGATTTGTGACTGGAAGTCACATCCACTATATGTTGATTATTGGCCTAAATTTCCGGTAGCGTCTCTGCGTGATCAACCAATGGTCATCACATTAA
Organism: Pinus albicaulis; assembly: GCA_034641835.2. Classification (NCBI taxonomy): domain Eukaryota; kingdom Viridiplantae; phylum Streptophyta; class Pinopsida; order Pinales; family Pinaceae; genus Pinus; species Pinus albicaulis. The sequence continues at coordinate 226,234,674 of CM076574.1, forward strand.
TGTTGTGGATCCACGATATTTTCCAACAAAAATCATGTACTTTGACATATGAGTGATGTGACTCAGCCGACAGACAGGACATAACAACGACTAGTTGTGTTAACTGTGGATTGACACCTAGATGCTACACGTATAACCACAAATCCAATCTTAACATTACTGACTGTAAACCCTACCTATCATCTGACTTAATCATGAATAAATATTTAAAACACATTTTAAAACAATAACACATGTCTTGACACAAAGTAGATGCATTTTTCTTTTATATATAAAAAAAAAACAGGGAAGTTACCAGAATTTCTAGTAGCATCATATTAAAGAAAAAAAAAACACAAAACATAATTAAACAACTATCTGAAAAAGGCTAAAATAGACACTACCAGAAATTTCGGTAGCATTCAATTTTTTTTTTGAAATTTACAAAGTCTAATCCTAAAAATAAAAAATTTAAAATAGACTCATGACTTAGCAAAGAACTGTCCTAACACATCAACAGTTAATCTCATGAAACCGCTGAAATTTGATGGCTTCTTGTTTGAAGGTTTAGATTTTTTCCAAGGCGGTGAGGCACTTCAGCTCCCACTGATGATTATATTAGGTCCTTAGGTCCTCGACAAAACCCATGGAAAAATTCAAACTGGGGTTTATGAAATTATGGTTTCTACACTTGAATCCTATAGTATCTCAATTTCACCTGAAGAACGCCTATCTGCCTCATGTAATGAAAATGATCATCCTCAATGTCACCATAAGGTTGTTGGTCTGCTTGAAGGCTCTAATCTGGAAAAATTTTCCACGAGTAGAAAACATCTTGCCTCCCTTGTACCAGATTTAGTGTTAAGCTTGAATGGATGTGTGTCATGGATGGATGATAATAGGTTTCAAGTATATATTTTTGTTTATCAGTATTAGATTTCAGTTCAACTTGAACAATATTTTCTAGCGGGTCTTCCTATAAGTAGACATGACCTTCTTGCTATTGTCAGTGTTTCACGGGTGAGCATTTTTGTTGCTGCAAAATTATTTTTACAGATGCTAATTGCTGACATCTTTGCTTTTGCAGGTCAGAAAATTATATGGTGGCTGTATTAGAAGTTTGATTTCACCTGACCTGATCTCTTCTTTGGTTAAATTAGGGTTTTAATTTTAGGCTAGCTAGGGTTTGTTAATTAAAGTTTACTTGTCCAAGTTTGTTGATTAGGGTATATTTCCTAGGATCTTCTTTATGGTTTAAATGTCTTGCGGCGGGGTTTATTTACTATAGGTAGTTTAGTTTTATGCATTATGATTTTCTGCTATCTTTCATTCATATTCTTGCGCTGCTCATCGCATCATAGTGTGCATAAAATATTTGACTGGTTATTTTATCCGCAATTAGATGATTTCTCTCACATGTATAATTGCATTGCATCGTAAGCCCTTCTTTTTGCATTACATCATGCATTTTTCATGTCACATAGCATACACTGGTCCTTGAACTAGCGTTTCATTTTCCTCTATGTTTCATGCCACTGCATGAGTCTTTAGGAACCTAGAGCCTTCAATCTTGCGATGCCATTACTAGCTTTCTCTCACATTTTTCCACAGGCTCAAACCCTAAGGGAGCTTGCTTTGACCTCCTTGCACACGTCGAAACCTAGAGGAGCTTTCCTGGTCACCTTGCCCTAATGTTGAAACCCTAACCCTAATGATTGTGTGTGGTTTTGACGATTACTCCAAGGGGTAGGTTATCTTAGAACCGGTCATCAAAGTTATGTCCTGGACATCTTTCTGACGATTCTAATTCATTAGAAAATGAAATATGAACATATTTCCTGTGGGGAATCCTAATTAGTTTGAGTGACCTATATCCATAACCTTAACCTTGTGCTTAACATGGTCTTGAATATCTCAATGAATTGTTTTCATGTTTCACCTATTAACTGGAGATGGAATGTGGAGGCTTGGCACGAGGGAAAACCTAAATTAGAATACCTTTTATTTTCTTTCAAACAAAAAACAAACTATCTTTCTCGTTAAATAAGTTGAGATCCCTCATCCACCCTGGCTTAATGAACACGCAATAATAAGTACTAATGTGCACATGAAATAAAATGAAATTAAATAAAGGGTAAATGACCAAGAAAGGATTCCTGCACAGAGAAATTAGAGGAAATTTGAGCCTAAAAGTGACCATGAAATTTTCATGTAATTTCCATGTCATAATATGTAAACCAATCAAAATCCATCAAATTTAAAAAGAGGTACATGTAAATATTTTGGAGGGAAAAGATGAAAACTACTTTTTTAAATTGTATTTTTGGCTGATCCCCTTATAGGTTTACTAAAATTTCAAGTGTAGACACTTGTTAGATGAAAAATTAAATTCCACATCCAACGAGTGCCCATTATGCATACTTTTGA
>CM076574.1:226237179-226297339 GCA_034641835.2 Pinus albicaulis
GGAAAGGCCCAATGGGGGACCATGAAAACATGAGTACAAGATGTTAACTCATGACGCAAATCGACACGAACAAAGACAAGTAAGGAGGCAAAATGGTGCCCCAAGTACAAGTGTCGTAAGTGAAGAAATGTGATTTTAAGGAGAGGTGAAGTGACCCTTCTTGGACAAAATGTGTCCTGGTGAAGTATCAAACCACCAAAAACTAACAGATACCCATTTGAGGGCTCGGTGAGAGCTTTCCAACGGTGCAGACGGTTTGTCAAACGGGCTACGGTATGGTCGCAGCAGGTGAAAGAAGAAACAAGGGTGTTCTTTTAATAAGGAAGTTTTCCCTCCAAATTCACTCATTTGCTAGTGTTGTTGTGGTGAATGTAGAGAGGAGAGAAGGCCCTAAATCTTGCGGTGAGCGTAGCAGACAAACCGACCGTTGGAATCAAGATCTGTTAGTTGCAGGTAAGAGGCCTAACCTTACTCTTTCATTTTGATGGATTGAAAGTTCAGTTTAGGGCCCAAAATCTCAGTAACAGACCCTCCTTCATCTCTACGGCTGGGTCGCACTTTTTGGGCCAAAAAGTGCGACCTGGGAAGTAGGTTTCAGGGAAAAAAGTGCGACCTGTTCCAGAAATGGGCAGAAAACTGCGATCTGGGAGATGAGGGGGTTTTAGTGCTGTTTTTTGGCTGAGAGTTGGGTTTTTGTGTTTGGTTATGGTATTCCCGATCTGTATGCCGAAAAATATGATGTTTTTGTGCAGATATGGCAGATATACGGGTTAACTGGAGAGAGAGAGACCTGGGCACATTACGGGCGGAGATCCAGGCAGATCAGGGTGTCCGTCGTGTGTTGGCCAGGTTTGGGGTTCTAAAGTTTTTGGAGAACCCTTTGATGAGAGCTGGAGAGCCCTTGTTGGCGCGGATTATCAGTTATTGGGATCCAGAGCATGAGGTCTTTGTAGTGCAGGGGCACAGGATCGAACTGACAGTCCAAGATGTGTATTTCTTGACAGGTCTCCCGCCACTTGGGATGGTGGGAAACACACAGCCAGTATTACCGCGGGGGTGACATATCATGGAGTTTGTGGAGCGACATTGTCAACCGGGTATCCAAGTCAAGGGGACTCGGATACAAATCGGGGATCTAGAGAGACTAGAGACCCGTGCAGTGGCCGCATCGGTGCTGCGTATCCTGGGCAACCAGGCGCTCCATCACATCACTGGGGGGCAGATGATGATTGTGGAGAGTGTGTTGAGTGGGACCTACTATGGGTGGGCCGAAATGATGCTTGTGTCGCTAAAACGACAGTTGTCGCTCTATAAGCGGTAGGTGAACCACGATTGCTCGTATGGGACTTTATTGTGCGCCTTCTTCTTTGAGAAGATCCCTACCTTACGGCCTCGTATACAGCTCCCAGATGGGGGCCCGAGAGAGCCCAGGATGCGCCGGTGGGGGCGGTTACTGTGCAGAGGAGGAGGAGGGGCGGTCGGGTGAGTGTTTCGACCTGAGTTCTTTGCCCATTGGGATTAGATGCTATTATACATAGACTACTATCCCTATAGTGGGATGAGTTATTGTGGGGATCCGGACCTACCACTTCCGCCTGGTCGAGTATGGGGGCCCGATGGTAAGTGATAAGTAACTATTCTTGTATGGGCATGTTAAATTTAGCTGGTCAGCAGATATGGTAACTGACTATGTACTTTGTATGCGTATATAAGTCTGAAACCAATGGAGGAGGTAAGCTCCACAGCCTGAGCCGCAGGTCATGGGTCGAGGAGCGCGCTGCAATGAGGATGCGCCGCTTTCCGGGAGGACACATCCGCTGCATGCGAGACGTTGTCGATCGGGAGTTTCGTAGCGCTGTGGCAAGATCTCTAGACCACCAAAGACATGGAGGCATGCACGGTGTTCCCCACGGCGAGGGGTCATGCGCATGGCGATGGCCGCTGTCAGGGCATACGTGATCTATGGCCTATTGTGGGGCGGTAGCCACTGTGTTCCCGATCCGCTCGTATAGTGAGTAGGTGTGGGGCATGTAGCCCCCACAGGGTAAGGGGGGCAAGTGGTGCCCCTGTTTTGAGTTTTGTTTTGTAAGATGTAAATGTCATATGTACTTGTAGATGGCTCTAAACACACGTTTTGCGACACATATTATGGATATGCATCGTCTTTTGATGGTTGATTTAATGTTATTGTCTGGTATGAATTGTGTGTGATAAATGCCAATCTAGAACATGGTTTGTAATACTATCTACGTAGTGATTCTGGTCTCTGGGTACATGGTTGAAAGTTATGGTTTCAAACGCACGTATTAAGACTTTTACTCGTAAATAGCGTCTAAACAGCACAGGGTTACGCACACGATAAACACCATTTAGTCGCATGACAAGAAGCAAGGAATCCAAACGAACGTGCAGATGGAGGATGTGATGAAAGAGGGCATCGGCTAAGAGACCACGCACTGCATCATATTCAGCCTGATTGTTGGTGCCAGTACCAATGCAGAACCCGTTAGAGAGGACAAGGGCATGCAAGGGGGTGAAAATGGCCCAACCTGCTGAGGCTAGATTCCGGGAGTAACAACTTGCACCATCGGCGTAACCGATAAAGGGTGGGGACAGGAGGTCCTGTAGAATGGTGTCACAAGACAACAAATGGGGGGAGGAGATATAATGACGGTAGCGTGAGTGGACTGAAGACATCGAGCGGAAACTGCGGGAGGTAGTGCAAGGAGCAGGATGACTATGACTCATATACAAACTAGAGGGCGGTATATGAGGGCTATCGGAAGTGTGGCGAGGACTCGGGTTGCGGAGGTCAACAGAGATACAGGTGGAGTGATCTCGTGTATGGGTAGAAGAGAGGGGGTCAGTAGAAACAACAGAGGAGGATGCAGGGGGACTGGGCTCCAAGGGTCACGCAGAGGAGGATAGGTAAAGAATGGTCATAGTAGACTCTGTCATCTGAACATCAGGGGGGGGGAATGTTGATGGGAGCGGGGGGATCCTCAGGCTGGCCCGAAGCATACTGCGCGAGGATGGGAGAGGCGGATTGATTTTGTTCAACCTCATACTCTCGGACTACCTCTAAAGAGGCACGGTAATGTGTCAGGTGAGGGCAATGGTGGGAGTAATGGCCATGGACACCACACAACGCACAGGGTTTTTCGCTGCGGAGAGTCTTTGGGTTCTTAGTTACGGACGAAGAAGGAATGGAGGCTTCAGGGACCGTAGACTCGAGGAACGCGACTTTAACCATGGGTTGAATACGGGGCAATTCAGGACAAGCATGAGTGGCGTGACCGACGACATCACACAAGGCGCAGGGTTTTGCAGGTGGAGGAGGGTCCGGGTCAGTCGGGGTGGTCTTGTCTTTGGGTGCCCCCTTGCGAGTTTTACCTTTCTTCCCGGGAGCCGTCACAACAGGAGGAGGGTCCTGAGGAGGTGCTAGGGGCCCGGTGGTAACGGAGGAAGCAAGGGGAACCGGTTGAACCGGGGTCAAAGCCATGTAGGGTTTGGGATGACCAGGAGGGGTAGCGGCCGGAGGGTCGAAGTACCAGACGGGGATACCCAAGGTCAGGTTAGGGAGAGAGAGGGTGGCCATGACGGGGATAGAATAGACTCCAGGAGGGGGAGCCAGGAAAGGTATCTGACCAGCCGGGTAATGACCAGGAGGGATGGCTCCGAGATGGTTAAGGCCTGGGGGAACCGTTCCAGGGGGATAAAGGGGTTTAGGGATACCAGCTGTAGGAGAAGGGCCAGAAGGAGGAGGTCCGGCTAGTGGAGATGAAGGGCTAGGAGTAGGTTGCGGTGGGCGAGGTTGAGTCGAAGGTTGCTGACTAGCCGAAGCGGGTCGCTTAAGGGCAGCCCAAGATGATTGCATCATGCAAACATTCGACAAGATGGGATCAGAGATATGAGGAGGGGGAAGACCAGGAAAAGTTCCAAGTAGGGAGGAATCTTTGTAGACGCCGGGGGAGACATTGGTCAAGGAATCAATGGTTTGCTTATTGGCTACAGAAGAGATGGTCGTCTCAAGGGAGGTCTGAGACGGCGGCTCATGGTAAGATAGCTAGTCAATGGTGACTATCTTTCCATTGTGAGGGAAAGACATCTTGCGGAAACGGCGATGGACAAAGATACATGGAGGAGGAGGACACTTGCGAAGTTAAGTTACTGTAGTCTAGAGTGGCGGCCAATGACTTTGACGTCAATGCAAACGGTCTTACCGGAAAGGGTGATAGGACAATTACGAAAAAGGCCAATGGGCTGGGAGGCATGGCCGTCCCACGCTCGAAGGGTGATTGTGGAAGGGGCCAACTCAGGAGATCTGAGTTGCTTCCAAACTGAAGCGGACATCACATAGGTGGATGCCCCCTCATCAATTATGCACCGAGAAACGTTGGCATTCCGGATTTTGACTGGGATTTGGAAGGCGACGGAAGCAGGAAGAGGAGGATGGTCTGATTGATGAGCGTCGAAAACAATCATTTGGTCATCGGCAGGATCTACAGCACCCACGGCAGATAGCAGAGCCTTCTTTTGGGAAGGGCATGACTGGAGGAGTTCCAATGTGGAAATGGCAGCAAAAGATTGTGCCAAATCATCTACTATGTTATACGAATGAGCAGCTCGACCGAAAGCAGCGTTTCGACGTAATGGTCCCTTAGGAATCTTGGTATGAACCTCAAATTTGGGTTGAGGGATATGTAAGGGGCCACTGGGTGTCAAAAGAGGCTTTGTAGAACCTGAATAAGGAGGCTCGGGGGCAGACTGAGTAGGAGGCTTGGGGTACTGGCGAGACCGAGTTTGAAGGTGAAGGTCGACGGTCAGGGAAGGATCGGAGTGCATCATAAGGATCTGGTAATCAGAGGAACCAGAAAGGGAAGGGGGAGTGGCGACCTGGATGTCAGGCGCTTGGGTAGCCACGAATCCTTGCTGAGGGAAAGGATCAGTAAACACAGTTGGTTGGGTAGTGGCCACATTAGGAGGAGCATGAGGGGAGGCGTGTTGTCCACGCAATGTGGCTTGAGACTCCCACATCTGCCGCATCTGGGGTAAGAGGGGACAATCGTGGGTGTAATGACCATAAACACCACAACACGAACAAGGCTTACTTGTGCGAAGCGGCCTGTCCGGCTTGGGCTGAGTGCCCTGTTGCTGGTTGGCAGTGTTAGGGTCGACACCAGGCTTGGGTCCACGGGTACCAGGGGCAGATTGGTTTGGATTGCCTCTCCGCCTTCTTTGAGAAGAAGGGGGATTAGTCGCGCCCTGCTGTGCAAATACTTGCCCTGGAGGGGGCTGTAAGTGTTGTTGCGGGTTTGGAGGAGGCAAGGGAGATGGAAGCGCATATGCTGGAGGAGCTGGCGCACTAGGCTGCGGATAAAGGTAATGGTTAGGTTGGGCAACATTGAGGTAAGCAGGAGGTTGGGCAAAAGGAGGAGGCATGCCGTATCCTGGATACATGCTACCGGGAGGGGAAAGAGTGCTAGAGGTGCTGGCCCCTCCCTGAGGGAGACCATAGCCCATAGGAGGTTGAGCGTACGGATGGGAAAGGGCTCCAACGATACCGTCGGCAGAATGAGATGCCCCTGGGGCGTTAGCGCCGCCGGGCCTGGGGAGGTCAGGAAGAACGGTATAAACATAACCAGATTGAGCGTAGATCAGGTCATATTTCAAGGCTATTTGGAGGGCGGCTTCTTCAGTTTGAGGAAAATGAGAGGCGATATCTTTGCCGATAGGAGCTAAGAGGGTGCGAAGGAACCAGTCCATGTAAACCCGATCTTCGAAGGGGGGGGCTTGACATAAGCTCCATCTTTGTCGCCATTCCTGGACATGGGCGGAAAGGCGGGTCGAAGAGGTTTGCTTGAAGGAAGTCAAGAGCTCCGTGCAAGTATCGTATCAGAGAGGGAGTTGGAAATAAGACAAAAAGGCTTGGGCAAGGGTCGCAAAGGTGGTATGGGAAGAGGTGGCTTTGTCAACATACCATTTAGAAGCTTCGTCGGTAAGCGTGCATTGGAACAATCGAAGACGGATGGAGTCATCGGTAATGGAATTGGAGGAACACCACATGTGGAAATATCGGGCATGATTGGTTGGATCTTCTCCAGCAAGGCCTTCGAACTTAGGGATGTCGGAGGGGAGCTTGGTTGGCATAGCAGGCCAACCAACATTGTGGCGGATAGGTTCATTGATCAACTGATTGAAATCGGGGAGGCTGAGGCCTACAATGTACAGCAGCACGTGTATGGCCGGGGTAGTTCCTGTGGCGGTTCCACTAGTAGTATTGCCAGCATTAGGGCCGGGAGCACCGCTAGCGTTAGGCCCTGGACCAGACATAGTGAAGGTGACAGGGGGAGAACCAGGAGGAGAAGGAGAACCCAATGAATCAGAAGAGGAGTCAGAGTGCGGACTCGGAGGAGGACTGGCTCGACGACGGCGGGGCGGAGCAGGTCGATCGACCGGAAACTGAGGGTGAAGGCCAAGAAGTCTCCGGGAAAGGCGCCTTGGGGGCGCAATGATGACAGGAAGAAGGAAACCGACAAGGGAAGAAAGGGACAGAATCAAGTGAGGTCAAGGGCAGACAAAGTGCAGTGACAATTTATTTTAGAGTCTTTTCCAGGTGGTGTTAACCAGGCGCTTCTTCACTTAGGGTCAGTGTGTGGTGTGCGTTAATTTTAATTTTTAAACCCTTTTTGTTTTGAGAGCGAGAAAAAGTGTGCTGCGTAACTGAAAAGAAATCTGCAGAGAACAGTATATAATGCTGAAATAACAGAACATTTAACAGCTAACCATGCATCAATCTAACCCAAAAATGCGGGTCTCTCAAAACTACTCTAAAAGAGGGCAAAAATCTAGTCAAAACACACTTAAAAAGAGGCCAAAAGATCTAGGGTCAAGAGGGACAGGGATCTAAAGGATAAAGCTACTGAAAAGAGGTGCAGGTCACAGCCAAGAGGCAGAGGCAAGGTGGCTGGAAAAAAGGAGGAAATCAGCAAAAAACGGAAGGGGCAAGGAGGAGGCCCTAAGAGTAGATCCAAAAAAATCTGCAGGAGGTGATTTGAGAGGTAGAGGAGCTGATTAAAAGGGATCTGAAAAGGAGGTAACAGATCTGGAAAAGGGGAGTCTGAAACTCAGAAAAATAGACGGCTGAAACAGCTAAAAACTCTTCCACAAAAAGTGGAGGGTACTGAAGCCCTAGGGGGCTATGTTCCCACTTAGATGAGCTAAAACAGAGCAGAACTAGGTCAAAGCGGGCTGAAACAGAGGCTGGAAAACCTTGACAGAAGCTTCAGCAGAACCCAGAAAAATTGCAGAAAAATAGCTGAAAAAAGGGCAGGTCGCAGTTTCTGACCTGTTTTCAGTGCAGGTCGCAGAAAAGAGGCTGAAAAGTGCGACCTGGAGGTCCAGGTCGCAGTTTTTGGGCCGAAAAGTGCGACCTCCCGTTCCGGTTGTCTCGGCGGCAGATTTTCGGAAAAGTTGCCGTCTCAGTTGCGGCTGATGTCTGTCACCTGCGCAATAGGGCCAGAAACACGCGGAAGTTAAAAATTTTAATGTTTTAGGGTTTTATGTGAGAAAAACAACATAAAAATAGGAAAAATAAACATCTGAAAAGAAACCCTAGGGTCTGAAGTAGCTGGATATGCAGGAATATGAAAAACGACAGCGGTCGTAATTTAAAACCAGTGTGGAGTCGCCATTTGTTAGTATGAATCCTTTGTCGAAGTGTACGAAAAAGGACCACTTTAGCTACGCATAACTAATAGCCCTAACAACAAAAGTGGCTGCCAATATCTTCAGATCTGCGGTTATTTGAACAAGAAAAGAGCTGCAAAAAACCAGATCTATGCATGGAAAGACATTAAGCAGTAAAAACAAGGGTTTGCTCCATATACCAATAGACAAGACAAGAACAATTTTTTGAAAGAATTTTTGTATTAATTGGGCACCTGGGAGGAAAACAAGAAGGCGTATCCAATTCTCCTCAGTGGGATGGGTTCTTGGAAGTCCTCAACACTTTAGATCTAAGATTTCTCTCTCTTGTTGGTGTAGAAAACCCACACAAAGAATGGAACTCAAAGGGAGCTCACACAGCAAATGGTAGAAAAATGGGACCAAGTGTATAGATCCAGAGTGATCTAATAGGCAACAAAGGGTGAAGAATGGTAGGAAAAACCCTCCTATTTATAACAAAATATTGGGTCATTCTAGATCTTGGTGTATGATTAAAATAATGTTAACCAAATCTAGATCCACCTTTTATGGAATATTTTATTATATTTGTTGGAGGGAAAAAGTATTTGACTTGGGTCAAATCCCTTTATTTGTCAATAATAAATAAATAAATATTTATCTTTTTAAGGAAGTGATTGAAGGATAATCAAATAAATAATGATTTATTTAATTATTTGTGGGTGATTTGGTCATATTTAACAAGGAATATTATCTAAATAAGATTTAAATAATTATTCCTAGAAAATAATAGGATAAATAAAGGTTTATCTAATTAATTTATTTGTTTTTGGGTTAAACATGACTAGGAATAATAATTAAATTATGGTTTAATTAATTATTCCATGAGAAAAATTAAACAAAATAGGTTTGTTTAATATTTCCTTTTGGGGTTTCCTGTTTAGACCATAAACAACCTAATAAATGTGGTTTATTAAGTTATTTTACATAGTGAAAGCAATTTTACTTAGGGTAAAATTGGTCTTACATGGTGTACTTGGGTCCATCTAATGATAATAGGTTATATGACCAAAAAATGGTGTAACAAAGGAGGTCTCTCTTTTCATATATGATTTGGATTGATGGCCACTGAAGATGTATAGCCTCAATTATATTGGTCCATAGGTAATTTCTTATATAAGAAATTTGTGCAGTGAAACTTAAATCTTTTTTAAGGCTTTTGACTTGCTCTTCAAGCATTTTGGCCCTTTGCTCATAATTGTTGGCATTAATTAATGTTGCTTTGTTAGAAACTTCCATATTCTGAATCGTTTTCTTCAAACTATTAATTTCATTATTTTTCAGAGACATTTCCTCCATTGCTTTGACTATCTTCCCTGCATCATTTGTCTGCTGTACCTGTGTGGTTGAAGAATCTGTTGATGATGTTGTGGTTGATTGTACTGACACTGTAGTTGCTAATAACTCTTTTGGTGCCAATTTTTCTCCCAGTGTGGAAGGAACAACAACAGTAATGATAGGTATGACTGTAGGAATAGTGGAAGTATCAATTTCCTTGACAATTTTTATTTATTTTATAAGTATATCCATTTGACTTTCCATATCTTTGATTTGGGCAGTTAGCTTTATGATCAACTGCATCATATCCTATTTTTCTTTCTGTTCTTGAACTATTTCCTTACTCTGTGGGTGCTCACTTTGAGGAAGTTTTAACTGTCTCCTTAAAGCAGCAATATCATCATTTCTCTTCTTGATCAATACTTCAACAATTTGTACATTTGATGGATCAACTCCTATTTGTAAAATCAAATCTTATAAGGCCTTTATCCTTAAATCTTTGGCATACAAAGAGCCTTTATCAAGTTTCATTTGGTCTTGCATGTTGATAATGGTATTTTGCAAATTGTCACACTCATGGATTTTGTCACCATAGTAGAATATAGCATTTCAGAGCTATGTCTGTGGAATTCTATTTGATCCAGTTCATGTACCTTTTCAGTATATACTTCAAATTCAACCTTTTTGTAGTCAGCCACTGTTTTTGGAGTTGAAGTAGTTGGTTGTAAATATGACATGATCATTTTATTTGAGGAGTAATCAAATGCTGTAAGCAACCTGTTCTGATTTACTGGCTTCTATTTGAGAAACTGAGAATAAATCTCACTTTTGATTTCCTCATTCCCTTGTTTGTTCTGTTTATATCTTTCTTTAATATCCAAATCTTTTTCTTCTGTTGTCTGAGAAGAAGAATAAGCTTCCATATTAACCTGCTTTTCAATCATTTGAGTATCTGATTCTTTAGTTGCTGCTTGTTATTTTTCTATTTCTGTTAAAGTCTCTTTAATTATTTTAGTGGCCTCATCATTTATTACCTCAGGCTCATTATTTGTTTCTTGGCCATTTGTATCATCAATTTCAATCACTTTATCTTTCCCTATGGAACCGAATCTAAGCCTTTTGTTGTAGATGAGCTTGAATTTAGTCTCTGTAGTAGTCTCTGCTGTGTAGGCTCCTTCATCCCTGCTTCTTTTGTTTGAATTTTCTCGCTGTTTAGAAGCTATCATGGCAAGTGTGGTATCCTTCTTTTGTATTGGCTCTGTATTGATGACTGTATCAATCAATGTGTTCTCTACCCATTCTATCTGATTTGCAAATTTCTAAATATCAGGTTTGGGTTCATGTATGAAAGGAGACAACTTATTTTTAACCCTTATACTGCTGAGAAGACCTTGAGGGTCATAATTCCAATAGAAGCTTTCCTGGAATTTATATTATGACAATCTTCTAGCTATCTCTTTTTCAACATCTCTATTATTCACAATGAAAGGACCAATCTGATTTTTTAGTTTGAGTTGAGTTTTATTCTTGGAGGCTAAGAAATTGATGGCATCATCATTCAAAACTTGTCTCAAATACTCTAAAGCAAAGACTCTGATAGTCAAAAACTTAGGTAACTTGTATGGAAGCAGATTGGTTCCAAAAATTCTCAATTCAGTGTGTTTCTCATACAAGTACCAATCTCCCATTTTGTATTCCTCTGATAGTTGTAATATCCTTTTCATTTCTTCACTTACCCTAGGCTCTTCTGATTTATGTAGCAAATTCATAGCTGGGCTGATGAACAAATCTGTAAAATTTTTGTAGCTGTATTCACTCCTTCTTTTCTCAATAGTGATGTCCAAAAGACAACTGATAGAGGCTGACCCTCTACATTCATTTTCTGTAGTGCTATTGGAAAGAGATCAACTTGTGAGAATAAGAACAAGTGAAATAAATATGAAGAATATCTAAATACCCCTTCAGTGGGCAACTTGTTCAATTGATGATGAATAGAATCAGCTATAAACCTGGCAAAGTCAAAAATTATAGCAGGAGTTTGACCAGGAGACAAGGTAGACAAAAAACCAAGGATGTATTCATAAGTGAATTCATCAGTGAAATAGCCCAATATGAAGGATAACATTGAAATTACATGTCTTGAACCCTCAGGAAACTTGGAAGTGGAATAGGGAGGATTCAACTTAGGAATGTCCACATGAGCTAGCATGAAGTTCTGAAAAATCATGAATCTCTTAGGGAAATCCAATCGCAAATATAACTGAGTTAATGCTTCAATGGATAGGGGGACTGCCCTAGGGTCAAACTGTAGTTGCAACATTTCATTAATAGATTCTGTAGTGATAGAAAATAAAATCTCCCTATCAGCATTCACAATTGCTCTTTGGTCTAGAACATAGTACTTCTGACACAATCTTACCAGGTCTTGACCAGGATGTGTTACTGGGACTACATATTTGGGTAGATTTGTATCCCAGAGAGGCATGTCATCTTTATCTAGGAACTTTTCATGACACCAATTGTGAACTTCTAATAAGTTGAAATCTACCACAGGGTCTGCAATTTTATAATCCAAATCAATTAAAGGGACAATTTCTTCATTAGACACTGGTGGTTGAAGGGGGTTAACAGTCACAATGGTTTTTGCAGTGATTGCGGGAGTAGATTTTAGGGCTTTTGCTGCTTCAGACTTGGGAGGTTTGGATCCTCCAGGTTTAACAGACTTGGATCCTCCAGCTTTAGGTGTCACTTGTTTTTTGGTCATCTTTAATAACTAAAGCAATATTACACAGTTTGCAATAGTTATTTTTTCTTAAACAAAGGGAATTTGAGCAATTCTTGTGCAATTTAGGAATCTGGGATCTATTCAACAGCTTTAAGACAGAAAACACAGGTTTTCTGAATGACTAGGGCTACAAAAGAGATTTTTCAGACAATCTGTAGGTTTAAAGATCTTTTCAAACCGTGGAAGTGATTTACAGGGTTTAGAACTAAGGATTTGGCTTTAAAATGGGTTTTTTGAGAAAATAGCAGTTTCTGGGGAAATTTTGCGAGGGATTGCCTTGATTTTGAGCATTTTAGGGCAAATTTATACGGTTGATTTCTCCTAATTCGGATTTATTTTAGTCCTAAGGACTTCACTTTTGGATTTGTAGGCTTGAATAGTCGAAGAATACCTTAACTGCAGGTATTTCGATAGTCGGACGGGCTTCCAAAAGCTTCTGCGGTTGAATCTAAGATTTGTTTCATTGGTTGGATCCGAACAGGTGTTAATGGTCATCAAAGATGGTTTTCAACTGCGAAGTCGGAACTTTCAGGCACAAAATCAACACACAGAGGTTTAAAATCAGGCCGGGGAAGCTTAAAAAGGGCTTAGCGGAGCTTTTTTAATAGTCGGGATGCAAATACAACAATAAGATTTATTACAAAGGTTTTAATATTTATACATAAATCTTTAAAAAATGTCATAAATGTTGGTCAAATCATCAGCGAGAGATGTTTCATTGAATGCAGAAACTGGAAGTTGTTTTCACGTTTGATTTGGGCTGTAAGCAGCCTTTGGAAAAATGAATGCGATCGAATTAAAATGCGACACGTCGTCGGAGGCGGAAATGGGAAAACCACCCATTTCGCGCTCGTTTTGTGTTTGGGTGAGCGATGGGTTTGCGAGCGCGAAGATCATCGTTAAGCGTTGGATCTGGAGCACAGGAGCGAATGGTCGAGATTAAACGAAAAGCTGCAGTGAAACGGTAAGGTGGGACCAGGCAGCTTATGCTATGCATCGGGTAATGGCTTATATAATAAAACTTTCATGTATTTTCATTTAAACCAAAGTTTTATTATACAATGGCGATATGCATAAGTGGATTTAATACATGATTTAAAAGGGTTCAAATGATGATATTATATATATAAACAAAGTTCACATATATATATATATATATATATATATATAAATATATATATATATATATATATATATATATATATATATATATATATATATATATATATATATATATATATATATATATATATAAAGGTGCATGAGGCGGGTTTATGGAGTTGATCTAGGGTTAAGTTATGTATAGCGTGGGGCTAATACATATTTGAAAGCCAATGCGAAAACATGGTACAAGATTTTTTTTATTTTTTATTTTTTTCGCAAATAAACCTTGGGTTATTCGTTTAATGCGGGGATAGGAACACTTATTTACCAAGTATTATATAGTTTATTAAACCATGAGGGCTTAATAACTACAGGGGGGCAGGATATTTACATAATGTTAGTTTATGCCAAAGGGGATATAATTGGGGTTTTTTATTTAAACATGTGGATAATTAACTTTGGAAAAAAAACTTATAATAGTGGGTTTTCGGGGATAATTAGATAAAAGGGGTTATAATAATAGGATAAGGTTTGTTTATAAGGATTTAATAAATAAATTAGAAGTTAATATGACCAAGGATAATGAAAAACACCAAAATATAATTATATAACTAAGTAAAGTGATAATGTAAAAGCAAATCTTTATCATTTATAATTTGACCACTTTGACCTGGAATATAATATTTTTGGAGGGTTTTTTATGTTTTTATGAATGAAGGAAATTAATAAAAAAGGAATTGTGTTTTTCATTAAGTAAAAAGGTCTTTACTTATGAAATTGAAGTGTAATGGATGAATGTAGGGTAAATGATGATAATTAGGGATTAATATAGGAATTCAACACTTTTAACTTAACAGTCATTGAGCCTTGGGTCCGGTCCCAACAGAAGTCAGAGAAATGCTCTGAGCCTTTTTGACTGAAAGTCTAGAATGCAGAATAACTATAGGGAAGGGGAAATTAGTGATTTTTTCCTGGTTGTTAGTATGAATCTTTCGTCGTAAAAGATCACTTTAGCTACGCATAACAAATAGCCCTAACATCGTTTATGGCTGCAAAATATCTTTAAGTCTACTGCACAAATTCAGATCTAAGCACAAAAATACATTAAGCAGATAAAATATAATATGGCTCCATGCACCCAATAGACAAGACAAGAACACAGTGTTTAAAAGAATGATTTGTATTATATTAAAGAATGGGGCACCTGAGAGGAAAACAAGAAAGGTGTTTTCTGGTTCTTCTCAATGGGATGGGTTGTTGAAAGTCCTCAACGTTTCAGATCTAAAATTCCTCTCTCTTATTGTGGTAGAAAAACCCTGACAAACATAGAACTCAATGGGAGCTCACAAAGCAAAAATGGAAAATGGTGACCAAGAATAGATCTAGTGTGATCTAATGCAATGAAGGTGACTAATGAATGGGGATAACCCTTCTATTTATAACAAAATATTGGGGTGTTCTAGAACTCGGTGCACGAATAAAATATTATTAATTAAATTCTAGAATCACCCTTTAGGAATATTTTATTATATTTGTTGGAGGGAAAAGGTCTTTTGACTTGGGTCAATTCCTTTATTTATAAACAATAAATAAATAAATGATTTATTTATTATTTTAGGGACATGATGGGAATATAATTAAATAAATAATGATTTATTTAATTAATTTCCTTGTTTTGGGTTAAATATGACCAGGAAATATAGATCAATGTTATTTTATATGGTGAAAGCAATTTTACTTAGAGTAAAATTGGTCTTACATGGTGTACTTGGGTTCATCTAATGATAATGAATTAGATGACCAAAAAAATGGTGTAACAGATTGCCTCCCAACGTACGAGTGTTAGGAGAAAATCGTATGACCGAAGTACATTGTAAGAACTCAATCACTAGGTGTCAAGAGGGAAGTGAGAGAGAGGAATGTAAGGTAGTCTAATGTGCTAAAGGACTAGACCCTGAGGAGACGAGACTTACAGGTGCAACAAGTCTCTAGGTGATGAAGTAGTACCAGTATGAAAGGCGGCGGGGGAGGCATACCTATGCCCGCCGATACAATAGTACAAAGAATAAGGCGCCCGGAAAACCACAGAACGCAAGGATGAAGCATATGCTAGCCTAAACATGAGCCAGATAAATAAAATAATGAATCCCACATACATGTAATGCCTGGAATAACCGTCAGGACTTATACAAGAAGATTTTAGTACATGAGATACAAATATACCCAAATTCCCCCTACACATGGGGAAGGGCTCACAACATCTAACTGATATATGCAAATCGAAGAGGCGTTGCAAGCAGTTGAGGCCGATATCATCAAATGAGAGGAGCTGCATCAAGGGCGAAAATAAAAAAGTCATCCGGGCATGTGGGGGGCTACCTGCAGGGCCACCCCCTCATAAGGGTTGAGACATCTCACACATGCCCGGGAATCATCAATAGCTGCTGCTGCATCACTGGACCATCAAGTGTATAGATCACGATGATGCTGAGAGGAGCTCGAACCAAGGTACACTGCCCCCTAGACTTGACTTCTAGAGTAAATGAGCTGATGTCGACAGAAGTAGGTCCGCCATAGGTGAGGCAATAGGGGAACCCCAACTAAGGCACGAGGGAAAATAGTAGAGCGACGAACAGAGAGACACTAATGATGATGATGGAATGAGGGATATGGAGGAGCGGTTAGACAACTTCCCTTGTTAGAGTGTAAAGGGCATGAATAGCTTGGAAACGACTGACACAATATTAGGGGGGAGAGGGGACAAGGGTGCGGAAGGCCATAATGTGGGGCATGAGAGAGGGATCAAGCAAGACATGAGGGAGGACTATAGCGGGTTACAAAGGGACTCGGAATAGGCTCCATGAATGTGATGATGACTCGACGTGGATGCTCTAAACAAGGACGAATCGATGGTGCTGCCTCATAGTAAGGGTCCAGTGGGGAACCATAAAAGCATGAGTACAATAGGGTAGCTCATGAAGAAAATCAACACAAACGAAGACGAGTAAGAAGGAAAAGTGGTGCCCCGAGTACAAGTGTCGTAAGTGAAGAAATTCGATTTTGAGAAGAGGTGAATAGACCCTTCATGGACGAAATGTGTCCTGGTGAAGTATCAAAACATAAAAAACTGACAAATACCCATTTGGGTGCTCGGTGAGATTTTTCCAATGGTGCAGACGGTTTGTCAAATGGGGCTACGGTTTGGTCGCAACGGGAGAAAGAAAAAACAGGGGTTTTCTTCTAATAGGGCGTTTTCCCTCCAAAATCATTCATTTGCTTGTGTATTTGTGGTGAATGTGGAGAGGAGAGAAGGCCCTAAATCTTGCGGCGATCGTAGCGGACAAACCGACCGTTGGAATTGTGATCCGTCAGTTGCAGGTAAGAGGCCTAATCCTAAGCTTTGTTTTTTATGGATTCAAATTGCAGATTAGGGATTTAATTCTTAGTAATTTCCCCTAATTCATCATTACGGTCGGGTCGCACTTTTTGGGGCAAAAGCTGCGACCTGGGACGTAGGTTTTGGCCTGAAAAGTGTGACCTGGCCCAAGTTTTTCCCAAAAAGTGCGACTTATTAGATGTGGGGGGTTTCAGTGTTGTCATGTGCTGAGATGTTGTTTTGGTGTAAGTTAATGCAGTTTTGTTGATCTGGAGGCTGACAAAAATGATGTTTTTGTGCAGATATGGCAGATATACGGATCAAGTGGAGAGAGAGAGACTTAGGTACATTACGGACGGAAATCCAAGCGGATCAGGGTGTCCGTCGTGCACTGGCTAGGTATGGGGTTCTGAAATTTTTGGAGAACCCGTTGATGAGGGCTGGAGAGCCCTTGTTGGCCCGAATTATCAGTTATTGGGATCCAGATCATGAGGCGTTTTTAGTGCAGGGGCACAGGATTGAGCTGATGGTCTAGGATTTGTATTTCTTGACTGGTCTCCCACCATTAGGATGGTGGGAAACACACAACCAGTGTTACCACGGGGGCGTAAAATTATGGAGTTTGTTGAGCGGCATTGTGGACCAGGTGTCCAAGTCAAAGGGACTCGGACATCCATTGGTGATCTAGAGAGGTTGAAGACCCGGGCAGTGGCCACAACAGTGTTGCGGATCTTGGGTAGCCAGGCGTTCCATCACATCACTGGAGGGAAAATGATGATTGTGGAGAGTGGGATGAGTGGGACCTAATATGGGTGGGCCCAGATGATAGTGGTGTCGGTGAAACAACAGCTATCGCTATGCAAGCGACAAGTGAATCATGATTGTGCCTATGGGACTGTTTTGTGTTATTTCTTCTTTGAGAAGATCTCGACCTTGCGACCTCGTATACAGTTACCTGATGGAGGTTTGAGAGAGCCTCAGATGCATCGGTGGGGACGATTATTGTGTAGAGGAGGAGGAGGGGCAGTCAGAACTGTGTTTCGACCAGAGTTCTTCGCCCATTGGGATCAGATGCCACTATACATAGACAACTATCCCTATAGTGGGATGAGTTATTGGGGACATCCGGACTTGCTTCTTCCACCTGGTCGAGTGTGGGGGCCCGATGGTAAGTGACAAGCAACTAATCTGTTATGTGCATTTTAGAGTTTGTGACTAGTATGCATGGTACTAATCGTGATATGTTTTGGAATGCAGATATAGCTCTGGTGAAACCGGCCGGATATATGGGGTGACCGGCAGCAGCAGGCGCTACAAATGCGAGTGGATCAAGGACAGCACAGAACGAGGATATGGCCGCTCTGGTGGAGGAAATCCGTCGTAGATGTGAGGGGTTGATGACCGGTGTGTCGGAGCGTGGTTGGCAGGATTTAGATGACTAGTACATAGAGTTATGTATTGGGCTACCCTCGGAATGGCGAGGTATCATGTGATGCATGGCGAGGGCCGGTCAGACTGTGCGTGATCTACGAGCTGCGGGAGCAGAGCCATTGGCTCGGGATCCTCCGGAGAGTGATTAGATGTAGGGCAGATGGTGCCCCCCAGTGTTTTTGTAGGGGCAAGTGGTGCCCCCCATTCTGTAGTTTTGCTTTTTGTACCATGCTATGGGCATGTGATATGTTTTAGAGCAGATGGACTCTAAAAAGACATGTTATATGATATATATGATTTATGTATATTTTGTGGATGATGTGAAATTTTATTGTCTTGTGTGTAATAAATGTCAGTCTAGAACATGATTTGCAATTTGATCGACGTAGTGATTTTGACGTCGAAGGATATGGTTGAAAGTAATGGATGTAAATGCACGTATCAAAAGTTTCACGCGTAAATATTGTCTAAACAGGATAGGGTTATGCACACGATAGACACCATTAAGTTGGAGGACAAGAAGGAGGGAATCTAAATGAACATGCAGATGGAGGATGTGATGAGAGAGGGCATCGGCTAAGAGACCATGCACGACATCATATTCGGCTTGATTATTGGTGGCATTACCAATGCAGACCCCATTTGCAAGAACCAGGGTATGCAAGGGGGTAAAGATGGCCCATGCTGCTAAAGCGAGATTCCGGGAAGAGCGACTTGCCCCATCGGCATAGCCAAGATAATGGTTGGGGGAGAGGGTCGAAATAATAGTGTTGCGGGACCACAAATGGGAGGGATGAGAAAAAGGAGGGCAGCGTGAGTAGAGGATAGACATCCACTGACGGCTATGGGAGGGAGCAGTCTGGGTAGGAGGTCTAGGACTCATAGATCAATGAGAGGGAGATGGATGAGAACTATGGGATGAAGAGCGGGGACTCAGGCCGCGAAGAACATCGAAGATACTGATGGTATGATCGTGATTATGGGAGAGAATGGAAGGGTCGAGGGGACCATACAACGCTACAAAGCTACCGAAATCAACAGTGTGGGAAGAGAGGCGCAGATACGGGTCATCACAGGGAATGAAAAAAAAACAGGTAAAAATATGGTCAAAACATGAAGAACCCGAGAATGTGTCTGAAGGAGGATCAAGCAGAACAGAGGGAGTGGATTCGGAGGGAATGTACTCAGATGGTTGCACGGATGATGATAGGTATAGGAGGGGAGAAGCAGATTCTGACATTTCAACATCAGGGGGAGGAATGTCAATGGTAGCAGGAGGGTCCTCGAGTAGACCTGATGCATATTGAGCAAGGATGGGAGAGGCAGATTGATTTTGTTCAATTTCGTACTCGCGAATGACCTCTAAAGATGCTTAGTAATGCGTGAGGTGAGGACAATGGTGAGAGTAATGGCCGTGGACGCCACACAGAGCACATGGTTTGTTGGTGTGAAGAGTCTTTGAGGTCTTGGCTGTGGATGAGAAATAAACAGAGGTTTCAGGGACCGTCGATTCAGGGAATGTGACTTTAACCATGGGTTGGATACGGGGCAACTCAGGAAAAGTATGGGTGGGGTGACCGATACCATCACACAAGGCACAAGGCTTGGGGGCTTGGGGAGGTGGAGGGGTAGGGTCGGGTGCGGTGGCCTTGTCTTTGGATGCCCCCTTTCGAGTTTTTCTTTTCTTTCCTGTAGGGGTTGATACATGGGGAGGGTCCTGCAGAGGGGCTAGGGGCACTATAGCGGTAGAAGGAGCGAAGGGAATCAGTTGCACAGGCGTCACATCTATGTATGGTTTGGGGTGGCCCGGTGGGGTTTCGGCTGGAGGAGTAAGATACCATACTGGTATTCCCAAGGTTAAATTAGGTAGGGAGAGGGTGGCCATGATGGGGACCGAGTAGACGCCGGGAGGGAGGCCAAGGAAAGGTATTTCACCGGCGGGGTAATGACCAGGGGGGACGGCTCCCATATTATGGAGACCAGAGGGAACATACTCAGGAGGGTAGGGGGGTTCCTAAGTGTGATGGGAAGGGTTAGGTGAAAAAGGTTTGGTTGACTGAAGTGAAGGGCTAGGAGCAGGAGGCGGTGGGCGAGATTGAGGTTGTTGACTAGCCGGAGCAGGCTGTGGAAGGGCAGCCTGAGACGATTACATCATGCAAACATTCACTAAGCTGGGGTTAGAGACAGAAGGAGGGGGAGGACCAGGAAAAGTTCCAAGCAAAGAGGAGTCTTTGTAGACGCCAGGGGAAACACTGGTAAAATAATCAATAGTTGGTTTATTGGTGACAATAGAGATGGTGGACTCAAGGGAGGTCTGAGATTTTGGTTCATGGTAGGTCAATTGGTCAATGGTGACAATCTTTCCATTATGAGGGAAAAACATCTTGCGGTGGACTGCGGATGGGACAGCTGACATGGCATAGGTGTAACTACGCCCTAAAAGGATGTTGTAGTCAAGAGGGGCGTTGATAACTTCAACGTCGACACAAACAGTCTTGCCAGCAAGGGTGATAGGACAGTTACAGAATAGGCCGATGGGCTGGGAGGCATGGCCATCCCACGCGCGAAGGGTGATGGCAGAAGGGGCCAGTTCAGGGGATCCGAGTTGTTTCCAAACCGAAGCAGACATTACACAGGTAGATGCCCCCTCATCAATAATACACTAAGCAACATTGGCGTTTCAGATTTTGACTGGGATTTGGAAAGCAACCGAAGGAGGAAGAGGGGGATTTTCTGACTGACGAGCGTCGAAAACAATCAATTAGTCATCGGCAGGATCTACAATGCCCACGACAGATAGTAGATACTTATTTTGGGAAGGACACGACTGGAGGAGTTCCAGTGTTGAAATGGCAGTAGGAGAGTGGGCCAGATCATCTACTATGTTGTATGAATGGGTAGCTCGACCAGAGGCAACATTTCGGCGTAATGGTCCCCTAGGAGGCTTGGGATGAAACTTGGCTTTGGGCGGAGGGAGTTGCAAGGGACCATTGGGTGTCGATAGAGGCTCTGTAGGACCTGACGATGGAGACTCAGAGACAGATGGAACGGGAGGTGTGGAATACTGACGGGACCGAGTTTGAAGGCTGAGGTCGACGGTGAGAGGTGGGTCAGAGGCCATCATGAGAATCTGGTAATCAAAGGAACCAGAAGGGGAAGGTTGAGTGGTTATCGGGGCATGAGGGGGTTGAGTGACCACAAATCCTTGTTGAGGGAAAGGATCGGTAAACACAGCGGGTTGAGAAGTAGCTGGGGTAGGAGGGATAGTAGGGGAGGAATGTTGTCCCCACACGGTGGCCTGAGAATCCCACAACTGCCTCATTTGTGGTAATAAGGGACAATAGTGAGTGTAATGACCATAAACACCACAACACGAACAAGGCTTGTTGTTGCGAAGTGGCCTGTTCGGCTTGGGCTGAGAACCCTGTGGATGGGTAGCAGTGTGAGGATCAATACTTGAAGGATTGGGTCCATGATTACCAAGGGAAGATTGATTGCCTTTCCTCTTTCTTTGAGAAGGAAGAAAATTAGGTGCTCCCTGTTGTGCAAAGACTTGCCCTAGAGGGGGTAATAAGTGCGGTTGCATGGGTGGAAAAGGAAAGGGAGTGGGAGGTCCAAATACTGGGGGAGCTGGGACACCAGGTTGCGGATACGGATAAGGGGTAGGGTGTGTAGCAGTGAGGTAAGCAGGAGGGTGGGAAAAAAGAGGAGACATGCCGTATCCTGAATACATGCTACCGGGAGGGGAAAAAGTGCCAGAGGGGCTGGCCCCTGGAGGGAAACCATGGGCCGAAAGAGGTTGGGTAGAGGTATGTGACAGGGCTCCAATGATACCATCGGCAGAATGAGATGCCCCCGAGGCGTTAGGGCCACCGGGCTTGGGAAGGTCAGGAAGGACGGTATAAACATAACCAGATTGGGCGTAAATAAGGTCATATTTCAAGGCTATTTGGAGGGAGGCTTCTTCGGTTTGGGGAAAATGGGATGCGACATCCTTGCCAATGGGAGGTAAGAGAGAGTGAAGGAACCAGTCCATGTAAACCTTATCTTCAAAGGGGGGAGCACGACACAAGCTCCGTCTTCACTGCCATTCCTGGACATGAGCAGAAAGGCGGGTCGAAGAGGATTGATGGAAAGAAGTTAAGAGTTCAATGCCAGTGTCGTATCGGAGGGGGAGCTGGAAATAGGATAAAAAGGCTTGGGAAATGGTCGCAAAGGTGGTATGGGAAGAGGTAGCTTGATCAACATACCATTTGGAAGCTTCACCGGTAAGCGTGCGTTGGAACAAACGAAGACGGATGGAGTCATCGGTGATGGAATTGGAGGAACACCACATGTGGAAAGATCGGATATGTTTAGAGGGATCTTCACTAGCAAGGCCTTCGAACTTGGGAATATCGGAGGGGAGCTTGGTTGGCATAGCAGGCCAACTAACATCGTGGCGAATAGGATCATTAATCAGTTGATTGAAATCGGGGAGACTGAGGCCGGCCATATAAGGGAGTAATGGGGCAGTGGAGGTAGGTCCCGTAGTGGTTCCACTGGAAATGGACCCAGCGGTAGAACTGGGGTTAGGGCTAGGACCTGAACTAGACATGGTGAAGGTAAAAGAGGGAGAACCAGAAGTAGGGGGAGAACCCGAACAATCAGAAGAAGAGTCGGAGTGCGGACTCAGGGGAGGACTTACTCGAGAACGACGGGGAGGAGGAAGTCGACGGATCAGAAACTGAGGGTGAAGGCCAAGAAGTCTCCTGGAGAGGCGCCTTAGGGGCGCAATGATGACGGGAAGAAGAAAAACCGACAAGGGTAGGGAGGGGCAAAGTCAAGTGAGGTCAAGGGCAGAGAGGTGCAGTGACAATTGATTTTAAAGTCTTTGCCAGGCGGTGTTAACCAGGCGCTTCTTCACTTAGGGTCAGTGTGTGGCGTGTGTTAATTTTAATTGTTTAAACCCAGACGTTTTGAGAGTAAAAGAAAAAGTGTGCTGTGTAACTAAAAAATAAATCTGCAGTAAATAAAACGAGAAGAATAGAAAATTAACAGCTACTAATGCGTCAATGTAACCCAAGAAGGCGGGTCTCTCAAAACGAGTCTATAAGAGGGAAAAAACTAATCCAAGCACGCAAAAAGGAGGCCGATAGATCTAATGTCAGGAGGGACTGGGATCTAAAGGAGAAATCTGCTGAAAAGTGGTGCAGAGAACAACAAATAGGCAGAGGCAAGGTTGCTGCTAAAAATGAGGAGATCAGCTAAAAATAGAAGAGACAAGGCGGTGGCCATGGAAAGGAACCCAAAAAAAATGATATGAGGTGATTTGAGAGGGAGAAGAGCTTATCTAAAGGGATCTGAAAAGGAGGTATCATATCTGAGAAAAATAAAGCTGAAACTCTGAAAATTCAGACTTCTAAAACAACAAAGACTCTCCCACAAAAAGTGGAGGGTACTAGAGCCCTAAGGGGAAAGATTCCCTCTTAGTTGAGTGAAGAAGATCAGAAATAGGTCTAAACGGGCAGAGACGGAGGCTGGAAAACCCTGACAGAAGCTTCAGACAAACCCAGAAAAAGTGCTAAAAAAATTGCAGAAAAAGTGCAGGTCGCAGTTTCTGACCTGTTTTCAGTCCAGGTCGCAGGTTTGGGGTAGAAAAGTGCGTCCTCAAGCTCAGGCCGCACTTTTTGGGCCGATAAGTGCAACCTATAGATCCGGCTATCTCGGCGGCAGATTTCAGAAAAATTTGTCGTCTCAATTGCGGCTGATGTCTGTCACCTGCGCATTAAGGCCAGAAACACACAGAAGTTAAAAAATTGACTGTTTGAGGGTTTTAGGGGTGAAAAACACCATAAAATAGGGAAAACAAAAAATGGAAGAGAAACCCTAGGGTCTGAAACAACTGGATATGCAGGAATATATAAAACGACATCGGTCGTAAAATAAAACCTGTGTGGAGTCGCCAATTGTTAGTATGAATCTTTCGTCGTAAAATATCACTTTAGCTATGCATAACAAATAGCCCTAACATTGTTTATGGCTGCAAAATATCTTTAAGTCTACTGCACAAATTCAGATCTAGGCACAAAAAGACATTAAGAAGATAAAATATAATATGGCTCCATGCATCCAATAGACAAGACAAGAACAAAGTGTTTAAAAGAATGATTTGTATTATATTAAAGAATGGGGCACCTGAGAGGAAAACAAGAAAGGTGTTTTCCGGTTCTCCTCAATGGGATGGGTTCTTGAAAGTCCTCAGCGTTTCAGATCTAAAATTCCTCTCTTATTGTGGTAGAAAACCCTGACAAACATAGAACTCAATGGGAGCTCACAAAGCAAAAATGGAAAATGGTGACCAAGAATAGATCTAGTGTGATCTAATGCAATGAAGGTGACTAATGAATGGGGAAAACCCTTCTATTTATAACAAAATATTGGGGTGTTCTAGAACTCGGTGCATAAATAAAATATTATTAATCAAATTCTAGAATCACCCTTTAGGAATATTTTATTATATTTGTTGGAGGGAAAAGGTCTTTTGACTTGGGTCAATTCCTTTATTTATAAACAATAAATAAATAAATGATTTATTTATTATTTAGGGACATGATGGGAATATAATTAAATAAATAATGATTTATTTAATTATTTAAAAATGATTTAGTCAAATTTAACTAGGAATATTATTTAAATAATGATTTGAATAACTTATTCCTAGGAAGTACTTAAATAAATAATGATTTATTTAATTAATTTCCTTGTTTTGGGTTAAATATGACCAGGAAATATAGATAAATGTTATTTTATATGGTAAAAGCAATTTTACTTAGAGTAAAATTGGTCTTACATGGTGTACTTGGGTTCATCTAATGATAATGAATTAGATGACCAAAAAAATGGTGTAACACTGGTAACAAATATTACAATGATTTTCCCACCCTTTTCTACCTACCCAACTTTAATCTAACATTTTTTTCTCCATTTTGCAGGTGCATTTGAGCTAGAAACCTTGAACATTTTATTCTTTTGAAAGCAATAAAAACTATCTAAATCTACCTTATTTCATCCGAGGGCTCAGTTTAAATTGACGAGCTCCTCATTATTCTCTACCTATCTACTAATTAGTCAGGATTAAACTATTTGACTAATCTTTATTCACTATTATACAACAATAAAATTGAAACATGACAAGTCAAGATTAAGCAGTTCAACTCATCATGGATTATGGCATTTATTGACACTATGCCATAATCATCAATAACAAAATAAAAAGTAGTGGCATTTGGGCTTACACACTTTCATGTTTTATTTCTTTTTTCTTTGGGGTATATTATTTTTTCGAAGTCCTTTGATCTTTCTTTTAGGACTTTACCCTCTTTTTTATTTTTGATTTTTTTTTTTTTTTACAAAATATGGGAAAACAACTTGCAGAAAGCAAGGTATGTACATATTTTACAAGAATATCATAAGTCAATTCCAAATTATGAATCCTATACTTATAAGACCCTAACACCTTTGATACCTAGGGTGGATATTGTTCCTTAGATTCTTGGTAGGACAATTCCAAAGTATCCTTTGCTTATTCTCTTGGTTCTTGTAGTGAGTTTTGGATTCCCTCAATTGGGTGGAACCACTGGGTTTATAGGATTAAATATTGAATTCCTTATGATGAACTGGTGTGTGGAGGTGATTGCTCCTTTGGAGTCCCCATTTTAGCTAGAAGTGTGGGTTTCATTCTTTGAGCGAACCTCTTAAACTTTGGAATCTAGTGCAGGGGTGATTGGGTTGTAAGAGATGGCACAATGTAGCCCAATCTATGGTTGGGTGGATAGTTACAATCCTAGACTCAGTTGCCCAACTTACAATCTGAGATAAATATCTTGAATGGTTGATAAGTGCAACAAATATAATGTTCATGCTTATTGAATTGATGTTGTATCATTTGAATGTATGTAGCATGGTTTCTTATGTGGTTGTTTTTACTAATGTTATGATAATCCCAAATTGTGGAAAAAGTGCACTAATTCCATGTAATATTGATTGGGCTAATGATATATCTATGAATATGTGAAGTAGAATACTCAATATGATTGGATTATTATAATGCTGGTTGATTTTCGCATGAAGCAGGGCCATGATAGGTGCCCATAAATATGATGATTGCATTATTGATTCCTATGTAATCGAGGGGATATTATAGCTCATGTGTTGGAAGGCCTTATTCCATGTTCCTAACACTACAAGTACAATGCCACACTGTACAACCTCTCAATTATACTATACAATATGTACTTCATTTTTTATATTGGTCATAAAAACATCAACCATGAAGCCAAATTTGGAAGATTGGTTAATGTCTAAATAGAGCCCATCTAAATAAAAATGTTCCTTTTGGTGTTTCTTGTACCTGCTTTGGTGTTTGCTTTTCAGACACTGGAACTGCTAGCGTTTTCTTTTTAGCCATTGTCTTTGGTGTTTATTTTTCTAGGCCAACATTTGATTTTTCTTTTCATGCTCAACATTTGGTGTTCCATTTTTTTCCATGAGTGACTTCACCTGCGAAAGTTTATGTTCTTTCAAATATTGGAGCCTAACATCTTTGGATTAAGATCCTTGTTGAGAAAATACATAACAGTCTCCAATTCCCTTATTTTACTGTGAAGCTGATAATTTTCTTCTAAAACCATTTGCTTTTGTTCAATTTTTAAAATAAAGAGTTGTTCCTCTTCCTAGGCACATATTGCCTCTTGAATGTTCAAACATTGATATAGGAAATCAATTATCTTTCCCCCCTTTTCCTATAAATATTATGTGTAAAGATATAATGAAGATACAAGGGACTTAAATTATGATATTTAATTGCAATGATGAGAAGAGACAAGAATTAGCATTTATATGGATCAAGGGAAGACCCTCTTCATGTCTAAATTACCCCAAATCCTCCTCAAGATGATAAGTTTTATTCTTGGATGTAATCACCATAAAATCGGCTATCAAATCCATCTTTGTTGGTATAATGAAGAAGTAAAAATATGTTTTAATATAAATCTTCCAGGAAATCACATAAGAATTTTCGGAACTGACGCATTTTGAACTACCAACTGTAGTTCATCATTATCCTGATGATGAACTACAGTTGGTAGTTCGAAACGCGTCGGTTCCGAAAATTCTTATGTGATTTCCCGGAAGATTTATATTAAAATGTTATGGATCACAGAAGCTTGCACTCTCAACTTAAAATATGTTCTTAAGACCCATGGTGACAAATAGACATGCTACTTAGTTGTGTTCTTATAATTTTTCATTCTCAAATAATATCTGCTCTGAAATGTAAAATTACTAGTCTCAATATTTCTCTCCTTGAGATCTCACTTCTACCTCTTATATATCAATTATAAATTAAACACCAGATCGACAACACCAAATTATAACTGGTTCTTTGGAGATTAACCCTTTTCATCTCTACGGTACTTAAGAACCTTAGTCTATTATCCAATCACATATCCATTTACCCAACTTTGGCCATTGTAATTGCTTCAATCTTCTCAAGATAATTATGATAATATTTTATATAGTTCAAAAGAAAAGAAATATCATGGAAAACAACTGGATGAAACAAAAAGGGATGTCCTTGCTTACTAATCCTAAAATTTTTAACCGAAGATTCAAATCAAGAATCTAACCTATTTTGTATGTAATCCAAGACAATGTTGGTATGTCAAGTTGAGAGGAATATATTATAGCCAACTCCTTCTTGATCAAAATCTTTATTTTTGGCATTTTGTTCATAGATGAGATGGTCACAAATCTACCTAATAATATGTATGATGATTGTTGTATCTTTGAACATGGTCCTAGGCTTGGGAATTGTGCCAAAGAATTTAAGTAAGGTTTCTTAATTTAATTGGATGAACGATGAAACAAACCATTAACTGTTGTATAATCCAAAAACTTTTGAGATTTTCAAAGTGATGATTTTCATTCCTAACATTATACAATCCTTCAATTGTTGTTGAAAGGGGAAAGGGGAAAGGAGAAGATATATGATAATTAAACATTCATCTTGAATACTTAATCAATCAGATATAGTAGATGCATGTAGAGAAACTTCTACAACCAAACACATATACATTCAAGAGATGACAAAATGCAACAATTAAATGATGCAAAGGTACCAATTCAAACATATTGTTCAATTAGCACGTCTCCATTACGATGATAACTTTGCAGTGGGATGACAGGGAAGTTAATATTTAAATTAGCCTTACCCTAACTCCTATGTTACCTTGAACATATGATGAAAAGCATATATGAATACACCAAAAAAACTTGCATGAACACAAGTGATATTAAAACTTAAGTCAGAATACTTTGATTATCTTCAATTTTTTTTTATAAAAGTACAATGATGTATCTTGGATCCCAAAAAGCTTCAACCTCTCTTACTTCGTATTATAGAATATGTATAGATTGTAATTCAAACATATCTAATATAATAAAATCTTTTACAAAATAACATTTTATCCAAATTATTTGGATATATCTAATTAATACAGTAGAAAAAATATTTTATGAAAGTAACTTATCCTATTTTTCATCATCTGGAGTTGAAATTTAATTACCCTTCTGTAAGCTTCATCTACTTTTGTATATTTTTCAAAAGTTGGCCCGATAATAAATAAATGATGGATATCATGCTAGATAAATAAATCATATTCTAGACCCTCTAGAAAAGATTTACCACTTATGACTCCCTTTACCTTGGAATATTTTGACCTGTTTGTTGCTATGCCATGCAATTTATACTAGTAATTTTCTAGTGAAATCAATTGGCCACTAGAATCTCTCAAATATGGAAGTTATTTTTCGTGGAGGATAGAAAATTTTCTACGAAATTTCTTAATTTGAGTTTCTAATTTTTGACATTTATTTTCTAAAAGTAACATCAAAATTCTTTTAGTAAAAAATTTTATGACTTCCAAAACTAGATCTATTATTTCTTCAATTCCCAGATCTCTGAGCTCATATTTAGTCTTTGAATTCAACACTTTAATAATCCTCTGTGCTTCTACTGACTTATGATCTAATTCCTCTTTGATTTATGTTGTATATGCTTTGGATTTCTGTACCAACTGTTCTTGTTCAAAAATGATCTCAATGGATGTCTAGAGCTCTGAAATTGCTAAATTGATACCAACCTAGATCTTTTACTTTGCCTCATATAATGTTTGTGCAATAAGTGATTCGTCTGAGTATTTTTCAAGCTATTTGGTTAGCTTGAAATTATTCTGCATTTCAGATATGTATGCATTATCCACCTTGATTTTGTTCTCCTACATCCTCTGTAGTGTTGCTTTCAATTTTTCTATTTCAACGTTTCTTAAAGATAAATATCCCATGGACTTTGATAATATTTCAGTAGCTTCTTCATTGGTCGACTATATTTTCATTTTAGAGGTTCCTGCATTTGTCTTCTTTCTCTTTTAAGAGGATTTCCATATTAGCTTCCATTTTCCGAATTTGAATATTTTTCTCTACAATAAGCCTCAACATATTCTCTTTTTCTTTTTCTAACCGTCCTACTTCTTTAGTTTGTGGATGCTTTGTTGTTGGAAAATTTAGCTTCTTTCTTAGTGCTTGGATATTTTCATTTATGTTCTTGATTATTTCTTCTGCAACATTGACATCATTAGGATCTAATCCTCATTTTGTTACCAAATCTTCCAACCATTTTATTCTGGTGTCCTTGCCTAAGGAAGAAATTCTTTCTAGCTTGAGCAGACAATGACTGTTGTTTAAGGAAGCCTGTAATTTTGATGTTGCCATAGTTGAGCTTGTTAGTGAGGAATAAATCATATCACTTGCCTATTTATGAAGATCAATCTGATCAATTGGATGTATCTTCTTGGTATCAAAAGAAAACACAAAATTATTATAGACATCTGCAGTTTTAGGAGCTGAGACTTTTGGCTCAAGGAATGCCAATTGAAATTACCCTCTATCAGGGTCTAGTGCATATAAGAGTTTGTGTTGAGTAGTGGAGGATTTCTCCAAAATACAAAATAGGTGGCATTTTTCAATGCCTCATTCTTTTTCTTCATTTCTCTGAATCTGGAAAATATGTTTTTCTATCATGAAGAAGGAGTAACAGGAGAAGTATGAGAATCGATGGTTGTTTCTTTAGCTTGCTATAAAGCAAATATAGGCTCGCCTGATAGCACTATTGCAATATTTTCCTCTAAGTTTCTACCCTCTCATGATTCTTCTTCTGTATTCTTTGATTTACTCCTTTTGTAAAATTTGAAACCAACTGCTTTAATCCCTGAACTTGTAGGTGACACAATTTATCTTGTTATTTTTAGTTCATTTTCCTTTAATCTTGGAGTTTCCAGAACTATGTGACTCGAGGTCTATTCTTCAACTTCTTGTAGTGTATTTTCCTCTCATTCTTCTCGATTTGCAAACTGCTCAATTTCTGGTTTTTATATATGAACATAAGATGTTGACTTATGCTCAGATCTTATGGATGAAATTATTCTAAGTGGGCCATAAGGCCAGCTAAAGCTTAATTTGAATTTCATTTGTTTAATTAGACTATAAAATTCCTTCTTTGCTACTCTTGTATTGACAATAAATGGACTACATTGTGATTTTAACTTAAACTGAGCTTTCTCCTTCCTATACATAAAATGGATTTCATCCATATTCATCTTTTGTCTAATGAATTCTAAAGAAACAACCCTCATAGGCAGGAAAATTGGCAGTTTATATGGAGGTAGCTAACGACCATAGACTCTAATTTCTGTTAAATTCTAGTAAAGATACCAATCTCCAACCTTAGATTGCTCACTGAGATGTAAAATCCTTTTAATTTCTGTTTAGATTCTAGGAATTGCATCATTGCTCTAAAGACATAATTCCATACATAAAACTGATTAACAAAATCATTGACAGAGTATTCCTCCATGTTTTTCCTAACCCAAAGAAGTCTAGTGAATAAATGACTGTTGTCTGCCCTGTAAATCCAAATTTTGCAATAGAAATTTGAATCTCTCTAATTGGTGATACAATAAGAGATATACTAAAATAGAATGACATTTGAAAGAAACCTCAGCACTAAATTTTAGAAATTGGTCACATATTCCTTCCTGAGGGTTTCTTTCCAAATGAGAATACTGACAAAAATCCTAAAATAACTTCATCCAACCATTGATCAGTTTGGTACCCTAGAAGAATAGAAACCATGGAAAAAACTTGTCTGGACATTTCTAGAAAAATTGCAGAAGTATGGTGGATTAGTTCGGGGAAATTATGAATTTTCGGGTAGAAAGGACTAAAAAATATGATCTCGCTTCTGAAAGGTAAGATTTAGATAAATTTCCATGGGGGAATCAGTTGAAAAAGGATGAAGAGTACGTTGAGGATTAATCTGCAAATATTAGAAAATTGACTCAGGGGTTACATAAAATAAAATATCGGTGTTTCTAGCAAATACAGCTCTTTGACTGGGTAAATATTGGCTTTCACACCAGGTGATGAATCCTGGAAAGTGATGGGTTTGAGGAAAACAAAATTGGGGCAATATAGACTCCCATAAGTAGAATTCATCGTTGACATCCTCAAATCTATGGTATGCCATGTTATGGAGTTCACAAAGGTAAAATTCGCACTAAGTTTCACTGATTTTGAACTGGGTATCAATTAGAGGAAGTTCATCTAAATTTATTACAGGAGGTAAGGTCAAAACTTTGATGACTATTTTAGATTTTCCTTTCTAACTTTCCATTTCAGAAATTAAAGAACAAAGCATAAAAAGAGAAATTAATTGTTGAATTTTCGAATGGTAACACTGGTAATCGTTGTATTTTATCGATGTGGTGTCATAGGGTGCTTTGGATAAAAATGGTAGATGAAAAATCAATAGATTAAGAGTGGAGATTTAAAATTTCCTTCGGGTTTGAACAATCTTATTCTGATAACCGTTATTGGCACGTTTTCATTTAATAGTTAGAATGTTGGCGATAGTGACTTTGCTAATTTAACGGGCACATGTTAAATTATTGGCAAATTTGGAGACAATTATTTTGGTGGTAGCATTGACAGAGGGCCGAAGTGGTTTGTTGGGGGGGGAGGGGGATTGCAATGGCCGGGAAGATGAGATGTGTGCTTGGGTAGAAAATAAAAATTGCTTTACGGAATAAATCTTCTCACATGCCTGTTTATTATGACATATCTGATCAATTAGATGTACCTTCTTGGTATCAAAAGAAAACACAAAATTCTTATAGTCATCTGCACTTTTAGGAACTAGGAATTTTGGCTCAAGGAATGTCAATTGAAATTACCCTCTATCAGGGTCTAGTGCAAATAAAATTTTGTGTTGAGAAGTGGAGGATTGTTTCCAAAACTTAGAATAGGTAGAAGTTTTCAATATCTTATTCTTTTTATTCATTTCTTTGAATTAGGCAAAAATGTTTTGCTATCATGAAGAAGGAGAAACAAGAGAAGTAGGAGAATCAATGGTTGTTTATTTAGCTTGTTGTAAACAAAATATAAGCTCACCTGATAGCACTATTGTAGTATGTTCCTCTTAATTTATACCCTATGATGAGTCTTCTTTTGCATTCATTGATTTCCTCCTTTTGAAAACTTTGAAAGCAACTGCTTTAATCCCTGAACTTGCAGGTGACACACTTTCTCTTGGTATTTTTAGTTCATTTTCCTTTAATTTTGGAGTTTCCAGCACTATCTGACTGAAGGTTTGTTCTTCAACTTCTTGCAGTGTATTTTCCTCCCATTCTTCTCGATTTTCAAACTGCTCAATTTCTGGTTTTTCTATATGAACATAACGTGTTGAATTATGATCAGATCTTATGGATGAAATTATTCCAAGTGGGTCATAAGGCCAACTAAAGCTTAATTTGAATTTCATTTGTTTAATTAAAATATCAACTTCCTTCTTTGTTGCTCTTGTATTGACAATAAATGGACCAAATTGTGCTTTTAACTTAAACTAAGCTTTCTGCTTCCTAGACACAAAATGGATTTCATCCATATTCATCCTTTGTCTAATGAATTCTAAAGAAACAACCCTCATAGACAATAAAATTGACAGTTTGTATGGAGGTAGCTCACAACCATAGACTCTGATTTCTGTTAAATTCTATTAAATATACCAATCTCCAACCTTAGATTGCTTAGTGAGATGTAAAATCCTTTTAATTTTTGTGGAGATTATAGGAATAACATCACTGCTCAAAAGACAAAATGTCATATGTAAAAACTGATTAACAAAATCACTGAAAGAGTATTCCTCTCTATTTTTCCTAACCAAAGAAGTCTAGTGAATAATTGACTGTGGTGTGCCCTGTGAATCCAAATTTTTCAATGGAAATTTTAATCTCTCTAACTGGTGATACAATAAAGATATACTAAAATAGAATGATGTTTCAAAGAACTCTCAACGCTAAATTTTAGAAATTGGTCATGGATGACATTTGATAAAATCTTACTAAAATTAAATGTGGCTGAGGGTTTCTTTCCAAATGAGAATACTGACAAAAATCCTAAAATAACTTCATCCACCCATTGATCAATTTGGTTCCATAGAAGACAAGAAACTATGGAAAAATCTTGTTTGGACACCTCTGGAAAAATTGTAGATGAGTATGGTGGATTGGTTCAAGGAAACTCTTAATTTTCGAATAGAAAGGACTAAAAAATATGAGCTCGTTGTTGAAAGGTAAACTTTAGATAAATTTCCATGAGGGAATCAATTGAAAAAGGATGAAGAATACCTTGAGGATTGATTTGAAAATATTGGAAAATTGACTCAGGGGCTACATACAATAAAATCTCATTCTTTTTAGCAAATATAGTTCTATGACTGGGTAAATATCGACTTTCACACCAGGTGATAAATTTTGGAAAATAATGGATTTGAGGAAAACAAAATTGGGGAAATATAGACTCTTAGAAGTAGAATTCATCGTTGACATTCTCAAAGTTATGGTATGCCCTATTATGGACTTCATAAAGGTAAACTTCGCACTAGGTTTCACTGATTTTGAACTGGGTATCAATTAGAGGAAGTTCATGTAAATTGATTACAGGAAGTAAGGTCAGAACTTTGACAACTATTGTAGATTTTCCTTTCTGACTCATCACTTCAGAAATTAAAACAACAGAGGATAAAAATAGAGGTTCCCCGTCGAATTTGCGAATGGTAACACTAGTAATCATTGTATTTGATCGATGTGGTGTCATAGAGTCCTTTGGATAAAAAGGGTAGATGAACAATCAATAGATTAAGGGTGGCGATTTTAAAATTATCTTTGGGTTTGAACAATATTATTTTGATAACCATTATTGGCATGTTTTCATTTAATATACATAATGTTGGAGATAATGACTTTAATAATTTAACAAGCACATGTTAAATTGTTGGGAAATTTGGAAACAATTATTTTGGTGGAAGCGTTGGTAGAGGGCCGAGGCGGTTTGTGGGGGGGGGGGTGGGGGTTACCACAATGGTTGGGAGGATGAGATGTATGCTTTGGCATAAAAATAAAACCTCTTTGCGGAACACCCTCCCCCTGCCACCCACCCCCACCCATTTGTTAACCGTCAGGAGTGTGGGGGGTCCCGCAATTGTTATTAGTAGTTAATCAGGGAAAATGAAATATGGAGTGTCAGGAGTAGAACAAACTTTATTCCTTTAGCGAGAACATTTTATTTAAAATAAAAATAAAAATAATTATTTAAAAAGCGACATTTAATCTAATGCACTTATTACAAAGTGCATGAAGAAATCTTAACTCAATTTTTTGCTTTTTTGAAAACTAAGCACTTAAAAGAATTAAAATGCGTAGTTAAAAATAATTTACAACATTAGCTCCATCTAGGCACTACTCCCCCCTGTGGGATGTAGAGAACCTGCAGATCCACTTGCCTTCTCTTCGGGCTATGGAGTCTTTGTTGTGAAAAACCACACTTGCTTTGGAAATGTAAATGTAACTAGATATATACAATGACGATGATAAAAAAAACTGGCTTAGTAATGTATGTAATGTTTTAAATAATGTCCATCGCATGATAATGAGAAATATTCTCCTTCCAAATTCTAAAGGATGAAGGTGTTGTTTCCCTTGACTTTTGCAATGCTGAAAGGTCCTAACTAAAGATTGTCAACTTTCCATGCTTTCCTCTTTCTTCTCTTATTGCATCCCATTTGAGAACTAAACCACCTTTTCTCACATCCCTTTCTATAGATTTTTTGTCAAACAAAATTTTCATCTTGTCTTGATATTGTAGAAGTTTGTGTTGAATTTATTCTCTGTCCTGATTTAGTTCAATAATTTGATTTATCCTTTTTGAAAAATCATCAGTTTCTTCATATGAATCCTACAAAAATTTCATTACTGGAAATGCTAATTGAGTAGGGAAAATAAATTTTGTTCCATAAACAAGTTGAAAAGGAGATTTACCAGTAGACCTCTTAGGTGAAACCCTGTTTTCCCATATTGTATATTTCAAATGACTGTCTGAGTTTATTTTATGATCTTCTAACACCTTTTTGATAATTTTGATTATATTTTTATTTGATGATTCTGCTAGTCCATTCCCTTGTGGATAATACGGTGTTTAGCCATGTAATGCAATTTGATATCTTTCACAAATTTAATCATTTTAATGCTACTAAAAGCTTGAGCATCGTCTGTAACTATTTTCTTGGACCACCAAATATAGATAAAATGTTTTCTTCAATAAATTTTATAACTACAACATCAGTTGCATTCCTCACTGGAATATCTTCTACCCACTTTGTGAAGTAATCAATTGTTGTAAGTATCCATCTATGTTGATTACTTGAAGAAAGAATTATTTCACCAATAAATTCTAGTCCCCATTGTAAAAAGGGAGCTTTATTGAAATTGGAATGAGAGGGAGAGTATCTAATCTTTGTTTTCTTGCAAAAATCTGACAAGGAATACAACTTATTACTTTTGAATCAACCTATGCAAACAAATTTGGCCAAAAGAATCATGCTCTAAGTATTTTGTGTGTTGTTTCTTTCTAAGAATAATGACCTCAACAAATTCCTTCATGAAACCATTCAATCATAGTTCCTTTTGTTTCACTTTCAGTCAAACACAAAAAGAGAATATTCAATGGATATTTCCAATACAAATTTGAATTTACTATACATTATTTCATTGATCCAAGCTTAAGAGATCTACATTGATTACTTGTGAATTGAAGAGGATATTAAAAATAACGCAAAAAATGGACAATGATTTTATACAAATCTAACAATAATTTTTTTTCATCAATATGAAAAGGAAGTGGTACTGAAATCAGAGAAGGTTCTTGTGGATTCTTCTCCTCTGAAACCTACATGATTGAGTTGATACCCAAAATTTTTCAATTTGATTACGCCAATAAATTAGCTAGACCTTGTCCCTTAACCATTTTTGTAGCTTTGATATCTAGATCAAACTCAAGGATATTAGCAATCCATCTTGCCCTTTTTCCATCTGTATCAGGTCGATTCAACATTGTTTTCACTGCATTATTAGGCACATAAGCAATTATGGGAGAATGAAAAACATAGGTTCTAAACACTTTTAGACCTTGAACTAAATAATAGGCCTGCTTTTCTATTATGTCATATTTCAGTTCTGCATATCTCATGACTTTGTTGAAGAAAGAGATTGGTTGCTCATGTTGGTCTTATTTTTTTGCAATAAAACTAATGCAATAGTGGTGTTTGAAGCAAATGAGAAAATTCTAAAGAGTTTTGAATAATCAGGACTATAAAGTACTCATGCTTCTAAAATTTCTTTCTTAATTTAAGAAAAAGAGGATCTAGCTTGTTGGGTCCATTTGACTTCATTATCTTTCTTCAACATATCAGTAATATCTTTAATAATCTCAGCATAATTTGGTATGAACCTTCTTAAAATTTTTATTTTCCCTAAGAAAGATTGAATTTATTTCTTAGTTCTAGGGAGGCTAATTAACTGAATAGTTGAAGCTCTTTTAGGATCAATTGTGACTCCCTCCTTTGAAATGATATGCCCTAACAATTTCCTTTCCATCATAGAAAACAACGATTTTTTTAGATTGATAGAAATCCAAAATTTTCTACATCTCTGAAATAATTTCCTCAAATGTTTGATATGTTTTGCATCAGAATCTGAAAAAATTGGCAAGGTAAATAACTATGAATTTATTTACCTTACCAAAAAATTCCAAATCCATGGTCCTCTAAGATGTTTCCCTAGCATTAATTAGACCGAAAGGCATTTTAGCATACATGAAGGTGCCCCAGGGTCTTATGAAAGTTGTCTTTTCTCTATCTTCTTAGCTTACTAAAATCTGATTATATCCAGAAAATCCATCTAGCATTGAAATCCTATCAAAACTTGTTACTCTTTGAAGTAATTGATCCATTTTTTGTAGTAGACAATTATCCTTTAATGACAATTTGTTCAAGTTTCCAAAATCAACACACAACCTTATTTCTCCATTCTTTTTCCTAACAGGCACCATGTTAACTATCCATTCAAAATATCTTAAAGGAACAATTAAATTTGCATTTAACAACTTCCTTATTTCTTTCTCAATAATAGGCAACAAAACTAGATTAATCCTTCTCAATTTTTGCTAAAATGGCTAAGCTCATGGTCTCAAGGGAATTTTGTGCTCAATAATAGTTGTATCATAAGTTTTCAAATCTTCATATGACCATGCAAATACATCTTTGTATTCTTTAAACAAATTGACATATTTTTCTCTTGTATCTTGTGGTAAACTTGCTGAGATTTTTACATTTCTTATTTCTTCCGCATTACCAATATTACAATCCTGTATGTTTTCTTGTTGTGAATTTAACAATGAATATTTTGGTACATTGTTTTGGTCAAAAAAAATTTCAAGAGGAACTAGTCCCTTTGGAATATAATTGTTAGGCAACTGTATAATGTCATGATCATCTATTTTCTGTTTCATATCTGTATCAAAATCAATAGCATTTTCTTATATCACTTCACTGTTTTCTTCTTCAATATGTAATCAAGAAATTTCATCAATGGCTTGGAAAAATTCTTCAATTGCTCATCATCCTCAAAGACTTACCAATGTCTTAAATTATCTGGAATAGAAGGTTTGTACTTCACTTCAATTTGATACTGTAGTTGTAAAGGATCTGAAATTTTGAAAGTGCTTGCAGAAAATACCAAGGAATCTGCATGAATCTTATCTTCTCTTGGGATAAATGAAATGTTAAAATCTTGAAAATAATTTTCCACACAGTCCCATACGTTTTTGCAATATCTCAATCTAGGATGTTTTGTTTGACAAAGATTCCTGACCTTCTTCACTATCAATTATGAATCACCAAATACTGCCAGATTTTGCACCTTCAACTTTTTAGCTAACTCTAATCCCAAAATTAAAGCCTCATATTTTGCCACATTGTTAGTGACTCCAAAATATAACTTAAAGAATTGAGTAATCTTTTTGTTTTCAGGTGAAATTAACACAATTCTCGCTACAACTCCATCTTTAGAAAATGCTCCAGCAAAATACATTTTCCAAACATCACTATCAGAAATTTGAGGGACATTTATGGTATCTTCAATTTTGTTTAGTGGATTGCACTAATCATTTGTATCTAGGATAAAACACCATAAATCTTGATCAATGGCATATATAGGATGATTTACTGCTTGATTAGCATTACAGACAGTGTTTATGAATCTTACTTCTCTATACAACGTTAAATGTTCACCTCCATAAACAATGATTGTAGCGTAGGACATATCCATTTGTAAGCTTCCTCCAAGCTTAGTATAACAGGATCTTGATAATAGCAGACCAAAATTAGGAGGGATATATGTCAATACTATTTCCATTACTAAGATTTTGACAAGAATTTGAGCAAGGATAACAACTAGATCTTTGATTAACCCCAAACAAGGTTTGTTATTTGAATCAAATGTGTATAATTCATGATAGGGCCTAGTAATTTGCAACTAAAGCTAGTCCATAATAACTTTGGGTGTGAAATTATGAGAAGCACTAGAATCTAGCATACAATTATATAAAATAAAAGCATGAACTTTTAATGTGACATAGAAAGGTGGCACACTTTCATCTATCATGCCCGAACTAGGCCCAAAAACTATTGAAGGCTTCTCATCTTGTAGGCTTATTACATCACCTTCAATGTATACACTTAAAGACTGTATCCATTTAGAAACTGGTTTCTTATAACCTGGATTCCTTGAAAGTTCAGATAAGGGAATTTGAATTTTTACCCTGTCTAATTCTTTTTCCACATTAAAAACAAGAGGCACATATTTTTATGTAGTAGATTGGTCTTGATGCTAGATTTGAGGTTGAACAGATGGAGTTTCAACAAATTTATCTTGTGGGACATCAAAGGTAACCTTTTTTGCAGGTCTACCAGGGCCTTGTCCGGGTCTTAAGTCATATCTTCTATTCAGTTCAGCAATGAGAAATTAAAAAAAAACTTGATATTTAGAAATTTCAAAGGATTCTTTATTCTGAACAAGAGTATGAATTTGATTGATAGGGACAATAGTATTTTTAGATGGATGGTCATCAAAATAATTTATATCATTGGTCACAACTGGGACTACTTCTTCAGGGTCCTGATTATCAATCATTAATGGAGGTTTAATGTGATGGTCATTATTTGGTCTTTCTCTATGCAAAAATTGTGGTTGAAAAGGTCTTTTGTATTGTGTTGGAGGTCTATTTACATTCTGTTGAGCTACTCTTGGCCGAGTTATCATTCTTGAAATTTGAATGGACAAATTTCTCAATAATTTCATCAATCTTACGTTCCTCTTCTTTACTATTTGATGATGAACTACTTTCTTGTCTAGCCTTTAATTTCCTTTGTGCCTTTTCTATTTTTGCTTTCAATTTACCTGATGTTGCCCTATTTTCTTCTACATCAACTACATTGGTTTGTATATCTGGTAAGGTTTCAGATTTCCTTTCTCTTAACATTAAAGAAAAATAATCATCGAATGCTTTAGAAAACCTAACCTTAGCTG
Source organism: Pinus albicaulis (assembly GCA_034641835.2). NCBI lineage: Eukaryota > Viridiplantae > Streptophyta > Pinopsida > Pinales > Pinaceae > Pinus > Pinus albicaulis. Next base: position 226,276,976 of record CM076574.1, read on the forward strand.
TAGTTACTTGAGGTTTACAATCTCATGGCATCTTACTGTAAATATTATTAAAATTTTTAATGAAATCTATAACAGGCTCATCAAGAGTCCTTTTCAAATATTCAAATTCTGTTAAATAATAAATAGGATCCTTTTTAATCCCCCATTGATTTATGAAGATATTTGTTAACTATGTCCATGAATTTATAGAATTTTCACGTAACTACCTTAACAAAATTCTGACATTTCCATATAATGATTGAACAAACAATCTCATATAAACATCTTCATGTTCTAAGTTCATATTGTCTGCAAAGTCAAGAAATGCAAACACATGATCCTCTGCTGATGGTTCTGCTTCTCCATTAATATTGGGTAAATGTTTCAAATATCCTTCAGGAAAGTCATGGATTGTTGGTGGAAGTACCAATGTTGCATACCGAGCTATGACAATTGGCCTAATTCCAACCATATGATGTTGTGGTAAAACTGTCTGTCTAAGAGATAAGATTTTAGAAGAAGACGATTGATATGGAATTGTAGGATTTTTTAGAGACTGAGGATGAATAAATAGCTTTTGGACTTCAGGGACAATCTTTTCTTGATATTCAAAAGCTAAAGGGTTATTATAGATTTTAAGTTCCTCTTCAGGCTTGGAAGAAGTAGAAGGATAAGTATGTATAACAAGTGAAATAAAGCTAGCAGGTTTAAGTTGAGGCAAATTAAGTTCAAGCTTTGATTCTATATCAAATGCTTATGAAAGGGAGACAAAAATATCAAAGGATTCAAGTTTATGAACTAATAAAGCAGATTGTAGATCTACTCATTTAGAAAGGAGTTCCAAGAATTTAAGTGGTAAATCTGATAATGTAGGGATTGGAATTGATTGAAAAGGCTACGGCCGTGACACTGCGTCACGTGGAAGAGATGTAGAAGTATAAGTGGAAGCTTCTAGTCTACGTCTAGGAGATGCTATTCTCACAAGTCTCTCTGGATTTAGTAATGGAGAAAAGATATGACGATCTGAGTGAGATCTAGTATGCCTACCTAAATCCAAATTTAATTTATGAAGTCACCAGGTGAAATAATTTTAGCTTGCTATCCTCTTATTCACAATTAAGAGGTAAGTATTATTGTTGTCCCAAGGAAATAAACTTGAAACTTTATTCCCCGGAAATGAAGCCAATATGATGTTGTATATTTGAAGATAGTTCTAGACTCAAAAATTTGTGCCAATGCATCTAAGTAAGGTTTTTTAATTTAATTGAATGACCAATGGATCAAACCATTAACACTTGTATAATTTAAAAACTTCCGAGATTTTCAAAGTGTTGATTTTCATTCCTAACACCATATAATCCTTTAATTGATTTTGAAAGGGGAAAGGAGAAGATATATGATAACTAAACATCCATCTTGAATACTTAATCAATAAGATATAGTAGATGTGTGTAGAGAAAATTCTACAACCAAAAACACATACATTCAAGAGACGAAAGGAGATAACAATTAAACGATGCAAAGGTACTAACTCAAAGATATTGTTCAATTAGCTAGTCTCCATTATGATGATAACTTTGTTGTGGGCTGTTGGGGAAGTTAATATTTAACTTATCCTTACCCTAACTCCCATGTTACCTTGAACATATGATGAAAAACATAGATGAATACACCAAAAAAACTCACATGAACACAAGTGTTTTTAAAACTGAAGTCAAAGTCCTTTGATTATCTTCAAATTTTTTTAGAAAAGTACAATGATGTATCTTGGCTCTCACAAAGGTTCAGCCCCTCTTACTTCGTATTACAAAATATTTATAGAGTGCAATTCAAAATTGTTGTGAACCAACTCCAAAAATAGAAGAAAAGAGAGATCAACGCCTTAGAAATCAGACACTTCGAGGGGGAAACCTCCAATACATTACATAAATGAACAATTATTGAATGCTACAAATGACAAAACCTCCTTTTTATATATAGGAGTCCATGGAGCCACAATGTAATCCTAGTGGGGCCACAATGTAATCCTAGCCGACCTAACAATAATAATGTAAGGGCACAATAATAACAATATGGGGGTTACAGGGGTACAACAATAACAATAAGGGGGTTACACTAACAACAATAAGGGACTATATTAGTAATACAGGGACCTAACATGCTCCTCTCCTTCAAAAAAGTGTTGTCCTCGACGCTTGAATAGCTCCGAGTGCTTTTGTATAAAATTCTCATCCTCCCATGTAGAATCTTCAGTGGATAAGTTCTTCCATTTGATGAGATACTCTGAAATTGATTGACTTCGTAGCTGTCGAGTTCTTGTTTCCGTGACTGCTTCAGGTTCCAATATGGTTTTTCCTTCCTCATCAAGTTCTGGAAATATTGCTGAACTAGAAGTTTGTCCCCTATAACCTTTTTTAAGCACGAAACATGGAAAACTGGATGCACTCACGAAGTAGGAAGCTCCAATTTGTATGCCATAGTACCAATATTTTGCAACACCTTGTAAGGACTATAGTACTTTGGTGATAATTTATTATCCTTCTTAGCTTGCTTGAGGGACATTTGTTTTTATGGTTGTAGCCGTAAAAATACCCAATCTCCCACATCAAAACTTCTCTCACTGCGATGTTGATCTTCCTGTTGTTTCATTCAATTTTGTGCCAAATTTAGGTTATCCTTTAAGAGTTGGATAACTTCTTGTTGATGCTCGATGTGATCCTCCACTGCTTTAACCCTATAATTTTCCCTTAAAGAAGATGTGATGGACGTGGATGATATCCATAAAGTGCCATAAATGGGGTCATTTTTGCTGCAGTATGGAAGGAAGTGTAATACCACCATTCAGCGAGAGGTAACTACTTGACCCATTATGCTTGCTTATCAGATATAAAAAAATGAAGATATCCTTCCAAACATTTATTCACTATCTCTGTTTGACCATCAGATTGAGGATGATAAGATGAGTTATGAGCTAGTTGAGTACCCAAACAAGAAAATAATTTCGTCCAAAAATCTCCTGTAAAAATGGGATCTCTGTCACTTACAATAAACTCTGGGTTTCCATGTAGCTTTTGAATTGTTTCCATAAATGCAGTAGCAACTGTACTCACTTTAAATGGATGAGATAATGCAAAAAAGTGTGCATACTTGGTAAGTCTATCAACTACCACCATGATGACACTCCTTCCTTTAGACTTAGGTAAGCCTGTAATAAAATCCATTGAAATATCCTCCCAACATTGACTTGGAATGGATAAAGTTTGTAGAAGATACGGGGTCTTAATTGTCTCAACATTATTTTGTTGGAAAACCAAACATTCTGCCACAAAATTTTGAATATCAGATTTAAGGCCATCCCAAAAGAATTCTTTCTTCACCCTATGGTAAGTTTTTAAAAATCGCGAGTGTCCTCCTAAAGGAGAAGTGTGCAATTCCAAAAGAATCTTTTGTTTTAGTTGGGAATTCCTGCAAATATATAAGCGATCTTTGTACCATAAACTAAATGTATCAGATGTACTAGGATCTTGCTGCAAGTTTTGAATGAGTGTCCACACTTCTTCATCCTTCTTCCGTTCGTCCCTTGCTTCGGTTATCCAATCTAGTTGGATAATTGAAATGGCACAAAGCTATTCTTCCACCTCTTCATCCTTTCTTGAGAGTGCATCTGCAACAACATTTAGCTTCCCTTTTTTGTAGATTATTTCAAAGTCACAACCCAACATATTTGTGACCCATTTTTGCTTCTCTTCTGAAGATAGTCTTTGTTCCAAAAAGTGTTTAAGACTATCATGATCAGTTTTTACCTTGAAGTGTCTTCCCATTAGGTAAGGTCTCCATTTCTTTAATGCATGTAGTATTGCCAACATTTCCTTCTCATAAATATCCTTTTGTAAATACTTTCCTTTGATTGAATGACCTTCAAAATAAATGGGTCTTCCTTCTTGCATTAAAACAACACCGATTCCATTTCCTGAGGCATCACATTCCACAATAAAGGTTTTTGTGAAGTATGGCGTAGCTAAGACTAGTGCTAGGCCTCTTTAAGATGTTCAAAGGCCTTAGCTACTTCAGGAGTCTATGAAAATGCATCTTTCTTCAATAATATTGTTAGAGGTGTTGCTATTCTCCCATAATTATTAACAAACATGCGATAATACCCTATTAACCCGAGAAATCCACGCAACTGCTTTATGGTTGTGGGGACTTTTGATTCCTTAATGGATTTAATTTTGTTAGGGTCTACCTTAACACCCTCGTGAGATACAATATGATCCATATATTCCAACTCTTGTACTCCAAAGAAACATTTGGATGTTTTTGCATATAATTGTTTCTCCTCTAATAGTTTGAGCACCCTATCAACATGTTGAACATGATCCTTCCAAGACCTACTGTAGATTAGTATATCATCAAAAAATACTATCACAAATTTTCAAAAGAAGGGTTTGAAAATGGAATTCGTCAAACCTTGAAATGTAGAAGGTGCATTGGTAAGGGCGAAACGCATGACCAAAAATTCATAATGACCCTCATGATTTTGAAATGTTGTTTTCAGAATATCTTCACTCTTCATTCTAATTTGATGATACCTTGAATGAAGTTCCAACTTCGTAAAATAAATTGCTCCATGTAATTTATCCAATAATTCATCAATCACAGGAATGGGAAATTTATCTTTAATAGTGAGCTTATTCATCTCCCTATAATCCGGACACATGCGCCATGATCCATATTTCTTGTGCACCAATACTACTGGAGCAGTGAAATAATTTTGAATAGGTTGAATTATACCAACCTCTAACATTTCTGCAATCATACGTTCAATTTTGCTTTTTTGGACATAAGGATATCTGTAAGGCCTGATGTTTGGAGGAACACTTCCTAGAATCAAATGAATAACATGATCAAGTGATCAATAATAGGTAGCCCTTGGGAGTATCAAACATCTTGAAATTCATCCAAGACTTTTTGGAGATATGGAGAAATAGATGATTTTGATGTTGGAACTTCTAGTGAGCATAATTGTGCAATTATGCGCCATTGTTATTTCTTCTGAAGATTTCTCATGACATTAGACCTTATTATCTTTCCTGGCTTCCCTATGATACCCCGTAATTCAATTTCCTTTCCTTCCAAAAACAATTTCAAGAAACGTTCCTGAAAATTAAAAGCTACCGTCCCCAAAGATTGTAACCATTCTACTCGTAGTACAACATCAACACCTCCCTTTTGGATGGAAAGCATTCGAATATTCAATACATATTCCCCCATGGCTAGCTTGATATTATGACCTTTTACAGAGAAATTTATAGTTCCTCCATTTGCAACCATCACTTGACATTCTGGTGCTAGGTATAGGAAACAATTCAATTTCTTGGCTACCTTACAATGAAAAAAATTATGTACTACCTGAATCATCAATACCATACCTTTTCTTTCTTTATATTTTCTCATTCGAGAGTTTGAGGAGTGAATTCTGCCAATGACACATATGGGTCGTACCTATTTCTTCTTCTAGGGTTTCTTCCTGGTGTATATCCTCTACTTTTGAATTTTCTTGTTCATTTTCTTCCTCCTCTTCACAATCTATGTAAAATAATTTCTTCTCAGCGCACTTATGACCTTTAGTGTATTTTATATCACAACTGTAGCAAAGCCCTTTTTCTCTTTTTTCTTCCAATTGTTGTGGTGTCAACCTTTTAGGTTGTTGAAGTCTAGGAGTAGCAACACTTCCATCTTTATAGATTTGAGTGGTAGGCTTCTTTGTCGCCATAATTTTACATTCAATTATTCTTGCCAACCTGAATGCCTTCTCCAATGAATCAGGTTCCCAAACATGAACTTCATGTTGGATGTTATCCTTTAAAGTCCCTATGAAGACATCAATACTGTGTTCCTCTGGAATATCAGTTACCCTTATATTAAATTTTTGGAAGTCCTCAATGTGCTCCCCCACTGAACCCTTTTGTTTGAGATTTATCAATTGGCTAAAGAAGGTGTTTCTCTTTGTATCCTCATAATGTGCTATCATTTCCTCTGTAAAAATTGACCAAGTGATAATTTTTTTAAGGGAGCAAAGCCATCGATACCATAAAAATGTATTTTGTTCTAAATTTTAAAGTTTCAATGTGTACTTTGTGCTTTTCAGTATTAATAGACTAAATATTGCTCCATTCGTAGTATCCATGTTACGGGATCCTTGCCATCAAACTTCCTCATATCCATTTTTGGAATATGGTGGTTCTTCCCTCCAACATTAGAGTTTATGAAATCACGATTAACATTTATTTTGTTCTCATCATGAGTTTCCTATACTATCTTTTCACCATTAGGAAACATTTATTGTATCAACTTTGTCAAACCTTCCATGTCTGCTTTTAGATCATTCTTCATGTTTTCCATTTTTTCATCGATATTAGCTTCCATGCCAGCTTCCATGCCATCCATATTATCTTCCATGCCATTCTTCAAACCATCCATCTTAGATTCCACATCTTTCTTCAAACCATCCATCTTAGTTTCCATGCCTTTCTTTAAATATTCCATGTCATTTTTTGTTGCTCTTTGCGAGAGCGAAATTTGTTGCACTTGCTCTTGTAATTTTGATATGTCATGTTTCCATTATTCATCATAATGAGTCATAGTAGAGCCTTATAAAGGCTTAATGGGTGTTGAATTCTTTTTAGAAGGAATTTTAGAATACAATACTAATATTGAAGCTCAATAGGCGCTTGGAATCACTTCAAACTATTTTTTTACACAAAACTTATGCAATTTGGAAAAAAAAACACACCATTTTCTTGCTTTTGAGGAGATCGATATTAAAACTGAATTATCTCTATGATTTTGGATTTTCAATATCTAAAATTTGGCCCTGAGGTAGCCCTCTGAATCGTCTTTCAAATGCCACAGGTCTGACCTGGTTTGGATTCTTCAAGGCAAGGTTATGTCCAATCTCCCACAATGAACTAATTATGGACTGGTTCAGTAGAGAGAACTTGTATGACTTGCTACGTGTCATTGTTTCCTTCTCTGGCTCTGAAATTGATAGAAAATAAACTAAAGTCCAGGTACTTGTATCCAATCTTTACAGAATTCCAATCCGATGCACAGAGAGAGAGTTATGAATATTTTCCCACGATCACCTCTTTGAGATGAAATTCTGGAGCTTAAAAAATCCATAACTTCCAAAGACCCTACCTCCCAAAATAATGCTCATCAATATCTGAAATTTTTCCACGACATTCCTTTGGATTGCAGCTTCTCTCTATGGAAATTTAAGCTTTTGAACCTTCGTAGAAAAAAAGTTATAGCGAAAATACTGCGATGACCTATTTAGGTTAAATTCAAGAGCCTGCAAAAATCTCTAACTTCCACAAACCATATATCTGAAAATATTGCGAACCAAGATCTGAAATTTTGCAATGAGGTTCCCCAGGATTTCTGCTTCGTGCTCTAAAAGTTCCAGCTTTTGAACCTTCATATAAAAAAAGTTATAGCGAAAATACCACGATGACCTATTTAGAGCAGCGAAACCCTAGAATCCAAAGCTCTGATACCAAATGTTGTGAAACTAGCTCCAAAAATAGAAGAAAAGAGAGATCAATGTCTTAGAAATAAGCCACTTCGAGGGGGTAACCTCCAATACATTACATAAATGAACAATTCTTGAAGGCTGCAAATGAAAAAACCTCATTTCTATATATAGGAGTCCATGGGGCCACAATGTAATCCTAGCCGACCTAACAATAATAATGTAAGGACACAATAATAACAATATGGGGGTTACAGGGGTAAAAAAATAACAATAAGGGGGTTACACTAACAACAATAAGGTGCTATACTAGTAATATAGGGACCTAACAAAAATATCTAATCTAATATAATTATTTACAAAATAAAATTTTACCTAAATGATTTGGATATATCTAATTAATACAATACAAAAATAGATTTTATGAAACTGATTTGCATATTTAGCACACTATTGAAGGATGTTGTTTGTAACTGTTTGCTTGAAACCTGCCTATGCTCTTTGTGCTCCTTCTTTTGTTGTACTGACACTTGAAATTCTATATTCAACTCATGTTTTTCATGTGCTCTTGCTTGGAATTCTACATTCAGTTTACTCAATGAGTTCGAGTAACTTATCCTATTTTTCATCATCTATAATAAAAAATTTAATTACTCTTATGTAGGCTTCATCTACTTCTGTGTATTTTTCAAAAGTTGGCCTAGTAATAAATAAATGATGGATCTCATACTGGATAAATAAATCATATTCTAGGCCCTTTGGAAAAGTTTTACCACTTATGACTCCCTTTACCTTGGAAAATTTTAACTTGTATGCTAATATGTCATGAAATTTCTACTTGTAATTTTATAGTGGAATCAATTGGCCACTAGAATCCCTTAAATATGGAAGTCCTTTTTGGTGGAGGATAGCAATTTTTCTATGAAATTTCCTAATTTGAGTTTCTAAGTTTTGACATTTATTCTCTAATTGTAACATCAAATTTCTTTTAGTCAAAACTTTTATGACTTCTACGATTGTATCTGTTCTGTCTTCAATTCCTATATCTTTGAGCTCATATTTAGTCTTTGAATTCAAAACTTTAATAATCCTTTGTGCTTCTCCTGGCTTATGATCTAATTCCTCTTTGATTTTTGTTATAGATTCTTTGGATTTTTGTACTAGTCGTTCCTGTTAAAAAATTATATCAATGGATGTCTAGAACTTTGAAATTGCTGAATTGATGTCAACCCAAATATTTTCCTTTGCCTTAGATAATTTTTGAGCAATAAGCGATTCATATTAGTATTTTTCAAGTTGTTTGGTTAGCTTGAAATTCTTTTGCATTTGAAATATATATGAATTATCCACCTTGATTTTGTTCTCCTCCATCCTCTATAGTGCTGCTTTCAATTTTTCTATTTCAACATTTCTTACAGGAGAAATGTCAAATTTGATGAAGAGAAGGCCATGAAAATTTCCCTTGAGAGGGAGATTCAATTGCATGCAGTTGAGGAGATTTTAGCCCCATAAGAAGAGCCTCATTATATGGAGAAGCCACAAGAATAGGAGCAGAGAGTGTAAGCACCCACTCATTTAGATACATCCCGAGATGGAAGGAAGCACACCATAGAGGCTGACAGGTTGATACTTGATGCCAGAGAGAGTATGGGAGCACCCACATCACAACACAGGCAGATGAGGTCCCCATAGTGGTGCATTGGATACATGGCTCTTATGAGCAAGAGTGTAGAGGGTGAGCCATCCTCATTCGAGGAAGTAGTGGATCAACCAGTATGGGTTGATGCCATGGTAGAGGATTATGACTCCATCATTAGAAATAATGCAAGGAAGGTTATCCCAAGGCCAGAGGGAAAGTCAGTTGTAGGATCCAGGTGGATCTACAAGGTGGAGCATGTCGTAGATGGGAGTGTTGAGAAACACAAGGAAAGATTTATGCAATATACAAATAGCATGGTTTTTAACTAAGGCTTTCCCCAAATAAATATTTGTGTTGTGTGATTAAAATTATTTCTCTTTCTTGTTCATGTGATTGTGAGATCGTAATTGGTTTCCACAATTTTTAGAGTAGATTCAAGTATTTTGTTTTAACATATTATAAATATCAGTTTAAATATATGTGGATTTTCTACAAACAAGATACGAATGCCATGGAGGCAATGTTGTTAGATGCATTCCAGAATGATTAGTTAGGGGATGATGCTCATATCACTGATACCTTATTTGAAAGCTTGAAATTTGCTTCCACCACCCATCTCTTTCGACTTGGAGGCAAGTCAAAGTCTACTCAGCTGGGGACAACAATGCTATTGTACAATGTGAAAGAAAAGTTTGGCATATCAAATGCATGTTTCTCAACATTATTGAGGTAATTTACCCGCATGATTGATTAAGTTCCTTATATTTTTTCACACAATCAAAATTAAAAATGGTCAATTTTATGAATGTTAAATATTGAAATTGTACAATTATATTCCTCACCATCTACAATATATTCAAAGATAAATTTCTTTCGAGTGATAATGTTTTTCCAGGTAGCTGCGAAGAGGCAAAGAAGTCATTGAAAATGTTTGGTGTTGAGTACATATCATATCATGCATGTCTAAATGATTGTATTCTATATAGAGGAGAATATATAGATAAAGAGATATGTATGAAATGTGGGAATGACAGGTATTGTAATTAAAAAAATGAGTAAATCACATCATCCTCTTCATAAGACATTGAGGCACATGCCTATAAGCCTGATGATTCAAAGAATCTTTCGTTGCAAAGAATTAGATATGTTAAGGGGATTACATGCCTCACATAGAAGTGAGTGAAGAGTTATGCAGATCCCAACATATTCAATATCCATGAAGAATATATAGGATACATGGTCTGAATTATTCAAGGATGAAGTATGAGTTCTACGACTTAGCATAACCATAGATGGCGTCAACCCATACTCCCTCAAAACACCAACTATTATGTTTGGGCAGTAGTAGTGATCAATAACGATATCCCCCCTTGGCTGTCGGTGAAGAATGAACATCTTATGTTGGCTCTCATAGTCCCTAATAAAACACAAGTGAATAATATGGATGTTTACTTACAACTATTGGTAGATTTATTGAAGGAATTATGGGAAGGGATACTTGTGTATGATGTATCAAGACCCATCGCAACAGAGAGGAGTTTTATATTGTATGGCATATGTGCTTACATCATACATGATTATCTAGTCTTAGGAGTATGCTCTTGTAAATTATATTCTTATTGATTTTTTTAGTAACAATATTGTTTTTCATATTAATTTAATTCATTACAATTGTTCATTCATTCATTATCGCTAATGTGCCAAGCTATATACAATAATTTCACAGGTCTTGTAACAAAAGGGAATCATGGATGTAAATTTTGTGGACCTTATATGAAGGCTATTTGGTCCGACCACCTACAAAATCTAGTGTATGACTGCTTGAGGGTATTCCTCCCAAAAGAAAACCCTTACATAAGATCAAAATTCTCTTTCAATGGTAAACCAAAGGGAACCCAAAGGCCTACAATAATGACACCAGTTGAATGGCTTAAAGCATATGAGACAGAGAAGGAGAAGGATTTTGAAAAATACTCAATTCAAATGGGGAGCCTATGTTCGATGATACAAAATTATTCACCACCTATGTTCAGAAATTCCCCATTGGTATGATACGGGAATCTGTCTTTTATGTGCTCCCATATTGGGAGCATATTAAGATTTCCCACTTACTAGATCCCATGCATATATTTAAAAATGTTTCATATTCTTTATGGAGGCACATATCATTGAAAGGGAGTGACACACTAGATGTTAGGATAGATATTAGTTCTTCAAAAACTAAAAATAAACATTGGCCAAGACAAGAAACTAGAGGAGAGGCTAGTCCCTCTTGGTGTTTTAAAGGAGGTGTTGTCCCATGGATTTTAAATAAAGATGATATTTCTTTGGCAAAGGAAGTTATAATGTGTGTGAGGGTGCCTTATTTATATGGGTCTTCACTACAATGCTGCTTCAGTATGGAAGATCATTTTTCGTGGTTGAAATTACATGACCATTTGAACCTTCTAAGAGTACATATGTCAAAAACATGATTTTTTTTTTTTTTTTTTGATGTAATGGGATACTTTGTAATTAATTTTTGTGTAATGTACTACTGTGCAGTGTCATTATCCCCTGATCGTGTGTGTGCGTGTGAACCATGACTTCCCCCAAGACCTACGATGTTCCATATCTAAATTATCTGCATTTGTATGTTGGATCACATCAAAGGAGATTCATATGAATATAATTCCACAGTGGCATCAAGAGATAGCTGAGATTGTTTGTATGTTTGAGAAGGAACTACCAAAAATTTTCATGGACTTGTAGGTTCATCTTTTAATTCACCTAGTAGATGAGGTTGAATTAGTTGGGGTCATTTCTTTTCGTTGGATGTTCTTCTTAGATAGGTACATGAAGAAATTTAAAGGTTTTGTTTGACAAAGGGAAAAACATAAGGGGTCTATGACAAAGGGGTATATATCGTATGAGTCTTTCTATTATGCCAGTGAGTACATCAAGCATATAGAAAACACACCTGGTGCGACGATTTGGGATGACGAAAGGGATGAAGTCAAAAGAGAAGGGGAGCTTCTCGAAACGAATGGAAAGCGGCATATGCTAAAGAGTAAATGCAGGTTTACCATTTTTCAATTCACACTGAACTTCATATTAATGCATATTTTTTTCTCACACACATACACACATATATATCTATGTTGGTTTGATTTCATCAATGAATTTATAAATTGGAGCCATCAACAAATTCATTCTTTACAATATGGAAGAGACACAATAGTGGGTTGCATTACATGAAGAGAAGATGAGGAAATGGGAAAACGATAGGAAATAATTCAAAAGAAGTGTGCCTTATCCTAATCATTTAAAAGAAAATATTCCAATGACATGCCCTAACAGTTGGGTTACTAATCAAGTCAGAGATAAATACATTGCATCTGGTCATTACCCGTGTGTTGAAGAGGATGTGCTAAACATAGGGATTGGGTGCAAAAAATAGATAATTATAATCTCTTTCTATACAGTTTTAACTTCACACTGCACCTTTTAATTGTAACATATATATACATTTTATATTTTTTATTATGTTCAGATTATTAGACACATGACATTGTGATTTTTTCACTTTTTTTTTATAGGTGTATTTTTTCCCATCTATGTGGGAATTTGGACATCATTTTCGCATGGAGGATATCAATGATGGATGCATAACATAATAATGTGGAGTGGTGTTTGGTCAATTTAGTGTGTCCTAAATTGCTACATTAATTTGTCAATCCGGGATTCGTAAGCTGACGAAGTGTGGCGCACAATATGTGCAAGATAACCTATCTCTTACTCTGTCATCGCTTTTTTGTTTTTTTGTTTAATCTCTATCTGGGGTTAATGACAATTGACTCTCCTAATGGGAGATGGAAATTCATATACATACATATGTTCGTTCATACTACTCGTTCATACAATGATGTCCTTTATAATGATTTCCCAAACTTCAAACTTCAAAAGGGTTTTAAAACATGCAATGACAAAATTAATTCCTAAAAGAAAATGAAAATGTGCCACTATACTAGTCAAACAAACAGTGAACTATTGATCATGAAACCCATTACCCTTGTTGTTGTCTAAATACAAAAGAAACTGTGCTCAAATAAATCCAAGAATTGCAAGCAAAGTAAAGCTAAAATCAAATTACATCAACTCATATTCTGACCCCTCACCATTAGTCTCGCTATGGCTTTCAGAGGTAATCATAAACAACTTGAGCAATCTGATATCTAATTTGCAGAAAAAATAAACTAATATCAAATTACACACTCATACTTCAATCCCTCACCATTAGTCTCGCTATGGCTTTCAGAGGTAACTGATAATGACATGAGCAATTTAATATCTAATCTAACTAATAAAGCAAATGTACAAAACTGAAATAAATAAAACAGTGTTGGAATTAAAAGCTAAGAAAAATAAATCAGCAGAAGGACAAGATTGATTCCATGTCATTAGTCATTGTAAAACTATGTGCAAATGCCCGGGCTGCCTACTGTAATCTGGAACAAAGACATTGATCAGTTAACAGCAGTATCAAGCATGAAAAATTATGGACATAAATAAAATGCTAATACCATAAGAGATGTAATATATACACGTGAATAACTATGGCATAATGAATGTAAGGAAATAAAGCATGAAACTATACAATAATAAACAAAACCTCGGCGTGTGCAAGGTCCCTCTGCACAATCCTCGGGCAACAGCTATCAACCACAGGATTTTCCTCAGTGGCGCGAGTCCTGAACTGACTGCCCGCGCCAATGCAAAAAGGGATGTTTTTTGTGATTTTTGCAAGGAGATGTCTCAAGGGAAAATATTACTCACATTCAGAGGGATGCATTGATGGTGATCTCAAAGCATGACAATGTTCACAGGTCACGGAATGGGTCCTCCATTGTGCGGGATGGGGAATGGTTAGGACGGTGACAAATTACTGTGTAACAGATGCCCCCTAAAGTATGAGGCCCGAGAGTGAGAGGGGTGAAATGCTTTACGAGAACATGTCCAACTGAAGGCCTGCCGTCAGAAAACCTGCGCAGAAAGATACAACTGATATCTCAAGTACATGATGTATACATACGGTATGGACGCAGCCATCCGAAACAGAGTATGCTATAATCCGGATCCAAGGTATGGGCGCAGCCATCCAACTAAGATCAAACAAATAGACTCAGGTATGGTCGCAGCCATCCAATCACTGAGTCATGTACATAATGATAAAAATCACAATCGCAGCCTGGATTACAACAGACACAATCCAGGGTCTTGCGCTCCATCTCGACCCAACAAAGTACAAGTTCTAGCATGCGAATATGTGATCTAATGTCGAACATGCAAGAACATCTTCTGATTACCAGCCAATGATGGAAGTTGTTAGCAGACGCGAGAGTAACCACCAATAATGACAATGGTCCTCAAGGTACTACAGGTACAATCTACGGCGTGCGAATAAATGAGCTGACGTCGAACACCCGCAGAATCATTCGATCGGAGGCCAATGATGTAAACCTCTCGTCGAATGTGACGAACCTGCCATTGAGGCATGCAGGCTCCAAGGTACCATAAGGAGTCTCTGGACCAACTTCCTGGATAATGAGTTGAAGTCGACAGGAAGTGACCTTGATCGAAGGTGGGCCATAATGATTCCCACATCATCGACACGAGACAGAGGAACATAATGTTTTATTGTGAATCAGGATCATATGAGAAACAGAGGAAGGTTGATACTTGCAGAGGCCAACTTCTCTTGAACATATTGACGGCACGACAATGGACTTGGCAGTATTTGACATCAACGGATCAAAGGTCATGGTGACGAGGCAGTGAATAGATGAGAGGTCAAAAGAGATTACCCAAACCCATGGTAGCAAAGTGAAGTAGCGAGATGAGATGTCCCCAACCCGACACGAATGCAGACAAGTGCCATGTTCAAGAGCGACATACTGCCGACAACAATGACGATGGTTCCATTTTTCCCCCACCATTTCTGGCGAGTACCCCAATTATTTTTGATAACAAGCTTGAAGGGGATAGCATATGCTTGTGATGTAAGTCCGCCCTTCGGGCAAATCCATCCTAGTGCATTTAACGAGTCCTAGGAAGGAGAAACTCGGAGAACGTCATTTCGACGGAATCCAATGTCACCAGGGTTTAACGAGTCTGACAAAGGAAGAACTCGGCGTCTTTTCATGTTTAGAGAGTTTGAAAAGACAGCGGAAAAGAAAACTCCACAGGTCCCTTTTAGTAAATAGTTCCCCAGATCCGAAAAGGTAGAAAACAATATCCGGGAAAACCTCCTAGTCGCGATAGGCTAGGGTATTCCTTTTTCGTAATCGATCCAGCCCAGCCCGAAAAAGGGTTAAACTTATACTGGGTGAATGTCGATTCGTGCCCATTTTAACGAGATCGAAACGACAAGGGCCTCGGCGATCTTTTCATATTTAGAGAGTCAGAAAAGAGCTGAAAGATGACTCCAGAGTGACTTTTTCGTGTATTTACCGAGTCCGAAAAAGTATAAAATACAACTCGTTTCCATCTTTTAAGTCGCAAATACCTGTCACTGCACATACCCAACAAGCGTAAAATCCATTTCCGACATAATATATGCAAATATTCGATAAAAAATAACTTCTAAAGCTCATTAATCGTCGAAAAGTTATAAATATGTCTAATGGTAAAAAATGAAATTACTTTTTACTATTTACCTTGTGGAGAGCAACAGTGGTCCATTTGGAGCAGAAAAGATGTTTACACACCACACCATGCACACAAATGACAATCACACACCTATGTACACACAAGACGGGCATGCCCCCCGGCATGATGTCTCAATTCGAGGTGCATGCCCCCCAAGCTTCAGTCTATAGAAAATAGAGTGAAGGTTGAAAACAAAAAAGAGATTTTGAACTAAATCTATCAAAACTCGAATTGGAGATGCTCATGTTTCATTTTTTTAACGAGGTTGACACACTTTAAAGGAACTGTCCTCGTTGCATCATGCTTCATAATTCAAACAGCTCGGTGCCGACTTGAATCTCCCTGGGAGAACAGGTCACACCCACATAAACGTTCTCAACAATCCCTGGTTTGACAGAGATGTTGATAAGAATCGTTTGAGTGATGTTACTCAGATTGCCCTCTGAAAAGACCTCGTGTGTCAAAATCGGTGTTTGAAGAGGCGGGGAAGGAACCTGAGTAGCATAGCGCTCCAGACAATTAGACATTGCCCCCAAGCTTGGCATAAACGAGGAGCGATGATGCCCATCGCCCCAGGGTAGCTCCTCAAGAGACATAGTTTCGATGATGGCTTCATCTGAAGGAAAAGTCTCTCGGAGAGGATCAGGTGAATCAGCCTGACCAAGCCAGGGGGATTGTGAGTAGACGTCAAGAGCCATGCTCATCGGAGCATGCTGAGGAGGTGGAGGATCCGATGCGGCAACTATCTCACAGTAGCTAATCTCTACTGGCGTTAAAGGCATGGATTCTCCAAACTCATATACCTGCTCAGGTGAAGGAATGAGCCAGGGGTCATCAGTCCTGGACAACATGTTAACTTGAGCGGTATTCGGTGGCGGTGCGGGGAATATACCCATGAGAACAGGGTCTTTGAAAAGACCAGGTCCTATGCTGTCTGGGGGATTCGGAATTTGATCCACATACGGCACGTTGTTCTCAGAGCTCGAGGTAAAAAACGACAACTGATCTACTGTGACAATCTTGCCCTCATGGGGGAACTTAATGAACCGAAAGACAGTAGATGGCACGCAGAGCATGGCATGGGTCCAGCTGCGGCCAAGAAGTATGTTGTAGTTGAGTTTCGCGTCAACCACTTCTACTTCCACGTTGACAGTCTTTCCCTGTAGTGTGATCGCAAGACTCTCAAGAACTCCCAGGGGTTTAGACTCCCGACCATCGAATGCCTCAAGGGCATTAGGAGATGACGATAAGGTTGGAGAGCCGATGGCCTTCCAACACGCGGAGGACATAACACAAGTAGATTCACCCTCATCTACGACGGCCCTGTGAACGTTTAGACCGTTAATCCCGACTTGTATGACCAAAGCGATTTGATGCGGAAGTCGGGGAGTAAAATTCTCCAGATCAAAGGTGAGAAGGCTCGAATCGGCGGGATCGATGCCACCGATGGCAGACAATAAAGCCTTCCGTTGTGAAGGACAACTCTGAAGAACCTCAAGTGTCGACATGGCAGATGGTGCTTGTGCCAAATCCTCAACGATACTGTAATGTTGGGCAGCACGAGCATTTGGATTGTAAGAGGATCTTCGAAGAACACCCTTGGGAGGTGGCTTCACAACGGGTTCGAGAGTCGGCTTCTCGATTTCCAATGAACCAGAAGCAGGTGGGGGAGGCGGTCCTTCCGCCACTGCCTTCCCGGGTGCCTGCTGCTGACTATTGTAATCCTTCGATCTCGTAGCGATAGTGATAGGTGCATTAGTCTTCATCATGAAGACCTGGGACCCAAACGGTGCAGATGATGAACCTTGTTCGACCATATGGGTCTGCTGAGACGGAAATGGCTCTTTTAAAACAGCCGGAGTTCCCTTTGAGCCTTTAAGAAGTTGACTGATTTCGGATCGTCGTGGACAATCCTTAGTGTAATGATCACCTTCACAGATGAGACAAGGGAATTTCGGCTTACGTTGGGAGCCATCCTCAGTTCGATTTTTAGATTCCGGTTTCGGGGCATCAGGTTTTGATTTGCCTTTGCCCTTCTTCTTCCCCTTGGAGGATTTGTCTGCAGGATTGGCCTGAACAGCATTTACCTCCGCGGATCGACCAGAATCGGATGAGGCGGGATTAGCAGAGGTATCGTTGGAAGAATTAGCCTTCTGCTTCCCATTCGAAGACTTCTTCGAATTTTGAGAGACGGAACCAATGACACCATCCACCGTAGGGGTGGGCGGGGCCTTTTTGGCTCCGGGCCGTGGAGCATCAGGCAGGATGTCATAAAGCGTGCCAGATTGCGAATAAACAAGATCCAGGTACTGGGCACGCGCGATAGCTTGTTCCTCCGTCACACATGCTCCCATCGCGATATCCTGAGCGATTTTATTCACAAAGGAGGTGGTGAACCAGTGAGTCAAAATATGATCAGGTATGTGAAACTTGATCAGTCGACGACGGCGCCGCCACTCATGGATGTGATCCGAAATGTGAGTGGCCGAGTCCTGCTTCAGGGAAGACAGGAGGTGCGTCCCAGTCTCATACCGGACTGGTAACTGGAAATGCGTGAGGAAAGCCATAGCTAACGAGTTGAAATCCTGAAAAATACCACGGGACGGCTCTATGTACCACTTAGCAGCAGCTCCTTAGCAGCTGTGGGAAAAGGCGCAGCAGGTGATATTAGATCCAAGACAGACGAGCACCGAGAGGTGATCGTCATCCATACTTGAGGTCTTCGCAGTTGCCCTCTGGCTTGGGACAATCTCTGAGCATCTTGTGGTCGGAGCCCAGGAGGCAATGTGGATATGAGGAAATGGATGTTGATCAACTTGAAACATCGAGCGGATCCAGGTAGGGAATAGCGTGGAGGGTTAATTCCCATGCCAGTCCCAGAATAAGGGCCGGTACCCATGCTCCACGATGGTTGTGAATATCCCTGCCCCCATGGGTTCTGTCCCGTAGGATTCTGACCGTGAGGGGCATAATTCGTATAGCCAGACTGATTCGGTTGCTGGTAACCATTGTGTGGGGCTTGATAACCAGGGTTCGGGCACGATTGGCGTTTGCCCCATCTCAGCAGCAGCTGGTTGGGCACCTTTGAGCATGGATGGGAAACTAGGGTGGAGGATGATACTGAGAGCCTCCAGAGTGGTTATAGTTCGGTTGAGATTGACCATGAGGATAATAACCACTCTGAGGATGAGTAGACTGCTGATAAGTGGAACCCTGCGGAGCCTGGTACGTAGGGCGCAGCTGTTGATTTGGCTGCGGCGTTGAATGAACAGGCTGTTGAGCAGAGTGAACGGAATGAAGGGGTTGCCCTGAATGAACAGGTTGACCCGAGTGAGGGGGCGCCCCTGAATGAATAGGTTGGCCCGAATGAGGGGGCGGCCCTGAATGAACAGGTTGGCCCGGTGGCGCTGGTTGCGCAGGCTGACCTGGTTGTAAGTGAGCTCCAGGTTGCATCGAATAAGCCGGTTGGCCTGGAGGCGGAACAGCAGGTTGTACCGGATGTCCCGGTTGGCCTGGTGGTGGAACAGAACCAGGTGCTTGCTGGAAACCAGTTTGACCTGAAGCAGAACCATAAAGTGGTCCTGGCTGATATGCAACGTTAGAGGCAACAGGATACTGCGGTTGCATCGGTAAAGAAGGCTGGATTTGCCCCCCAGGACCATAGGCCGGTCCCTGTTGATACCCTGGCTGAGGCTGAGCAGGTTGACCAGCAGGGTTATAATACGGTCCTTGCGGATTATAGAATGGCCCTTGCTGGCCCGCAGGGTAGCCTTGATTGGGCTGTCCCTGCGGGTCGTACTGATAGCCAGGTTGGCCTGCAGGTTGGCTTTGAAAAGGCTGTGCCTGCAGGTTCTGAGCCTGGTTGTACGGTAAACCTTGAGCATACAGATAAGCCTCAGGAGCAAAAAGACGCAAAATGTCCCCATGCTCATCAAGCTGACCCGGGAAACCATACACGGGAGTGCCGTCCTGTGCATAGTGCGAAAAGAAAGATCGGTAAGGATCTTGGGGAATTTGTCCGGCCCCGGCGTTCGGCTGTTGCAAAAACAACCGATACTCCTCTGGAGAGATATTCTCCGGTATAGCCGTAGCTAGATAGACATCTTCAGGAGTTGGCCGGATCTAGCGAGCGGAATCTTGAGACGGCAAGAGCGGCCACACAACGGTGGGTCGTACGGGACGAAGTGGCAGGCGTCTGTTGTCACAGGTGTAGTGGCGGTGGCCTCGAAGCGAGGAGATGATATTCCATAGGCGGCGGTGCAGGTGTCGACCCGAGATAGCATATCCTGTGGCAAAGAAAGGACCCGGTGACAGTGGCCGTGCTTGACTCGGACTCGTCTCCTGGCTCAATCCAATGTGATGCGGCGATAGTCATCGGATCTCAGGAATTTCTCCAGAATCACTATGATTTAGATCCTGTGGATTAAATCATGAAAGGCTGGCCGAGGACTAGGAGGAAAAACAGCAGCAATAAACGGTGAACCCGATGTAAGAGAAAGGAAATCGGCTCCTAATCTCAATTCAG